>CM076580.1:1578538434-1578705656 GCA_034641835.2 Pinus albicaulis
CCAAAATTATGCAAAACTGCCAAGTATTTAGTCCCAAATTTTTAAATATATGCAGAGGTCAGAATAGGGCTATGAAAAGGGTAAAAATGGCAAGGCTAGTCCCCTTAGGGATAGCATTAGGAAACGGTAGCAAAGGAGGAGGAGGAGGATAAGGGAAGAGGCCAATAAGGATTAACGCAGAAGGGAAAAGGCCCTTTTAGGGATGACGACTAGGTTTAGAGGCCCTAAAGTGTTTCCATGCTCCCCAAGAGGGCCATGACCTAGGGAAGGAGGGCCGCAAGGAGAGGAAGAGGCCTTTTAGGCCTACATCTAGGCCTTTCAATGCCAAAAAACCCCTAACATTGGAGCTAAGAATGGACATCGAGGCCTCTAGGGGTTGCAGTCTACCCTAATGATCCAGGTGGATATTGGTGGCCAACTACCTATTCCACTTAGACCCCTACCATTTTTATTTAAGTTTTTTAGTTTCCTTAATCGTAGCGCAATTTACTATTTTTGGCAGTTTTTCGGGTCATGAACTTCCGAAGCTATTTTAAGGCCCTCAACGACGTTTTTTGGCAAAACAGGAAAACATAATATTTAATTGAAATTTGTAGTCAAAAGTTGTAATCCTCGGATATATCTAGCTAACGAGGTATCATGCACGTCAAATGAAGATCGTATGCCAAAGTTACAACCCCAGGAAGTTGATGTACCAATTTACCCCAACTGGGCCCACAGTTTTGGTCATTCATCTCCTAGGGTTAGGTTTTTGGATATTTAGGGTTTTCCATTATTTCTAAAAAATAAATATGCCTTTGAGCCTCATTGTAACATAGTTCAGAGGCATGCAGCTGCTACATCACTTCTCAGAAATAAGCTACCATCACCCGAGCTAGTTTATTTCCATTCTGTATGTAAGCACATTTCAGTTCTTTGATATTAATGAAATGAAATTGTATTCATGTTGCATCTTTGTGTTTATATTTATATCCATATTCTGTTGTGTTCTGGTATAATTCTGGATCAGTTGTATAAAAGGAGTCTGCACTTTCTCTGTTTTTCTTTGCATGTCCCCAACAAGGTCAGGGTATAAGGAGTTAGGGCTCGAACTGGATGAACCTTAGCAAGGCTAGCCTCACAAACCCTGACAGCCTCCCATACCGGATGAAAATAAATATGATTGATCATGAGATCCTTTCAAAATATTTCTCGAAGAATCCCTCAAACAATAAAGGATCCCAATGATGGAAAACTTTTCCTAGATCCTTCGGCGGATGCCCACGGGTGACGCATCTTCATCTGACAACCACTCTGGAGGCACCATTCCATTTAAGATAAAATTCAACTTTGACATTTCCACATTTGAAGGCCATAAAGATACAAATATTGTAGATAAATGGTCAAGTTTTTTGGAAGGATGTTTTTATGTTCATGATTTTTCCAATAGGAAAAATATTAATTTTTCACTCATTAAAGTCGCCCCCCACGTCATGGATTGGTGGGAAAACTACTCTAAGAGAAAGGACGAGAGGAAACCATCATTGTTCTCAACCACACCCACTTGGGATTCATTCCTAGATGCCATAAAGGAACAATACTACCCTTTTTGGAGCTTTGACGACAAGTACATACAATCTAATATGTTGTGGCAGCAGAGGGATCAATATGTACATGAGTTGACGAATATTTTCCATACGTTGTGCACAAAGTTGGGTATCAATGTTTATAAGAAAAATCTTGTACTCAAGTACTGTGGTTGTTTGCACAAATAAATTCAAGAGGAGATGGAGTTCCTGGACATCTCCTTGCTTGGTGCAGCATATCAATATGTTTCCAAGAATGAGTAGAAATTCAATACGAAAAAGCAAGACTTTGGATCTACGAACCCAAAGCAGAGAAAATGAGCCCCCAAGCCACAGAGAAAAGGATAGAGCCCGACCGGGACCCCCCATGTAAACTCCTCGAAGCCACAAGCCAAGGGAAATGAGAAGGAAAAGAAGGACATCGTAAAGTGGTGTGATTTTCATAAAACTCTCACTCATAACACGAGTGAATGTTGCACAAAGAAAGCACTGGTGGCCGAGCTTAAAGACTCAGAGACGGATGCATGTTATGATTTTGGTTTGGAACCCAATAAGGGTAAGAAGGCTATTGACGTATAACCCACTACGATGGCAGCCACTACCAAGCTCCAAAAGGTGGAACCCCAATATCCAGAGGAGGGGGAGTGCCTATTTCACTCACAAGTGTGGGTGAACGGTTCAGTGCTACAATTCATTATTGACAGCGAGTGCCAAAAGAACCTAATTTCAGCAAAGGTTATGAGGCAATTGGGTCTACGGACCACTCCACACCCGCAGTCGTACACCATCAGGTGGCTTCACCAAGGATGATATCTCTACATCAACCAACGGTGGCGCCCTCCCTACAACATCAATCCCTTCACGGATGAGGTTGTATGTGATGTTGCTCCTCTTGAATTTTTTGATGTATTATTAGGCCAACTATACTTCTAGAAGCATCATGTGTATGATTCAAGGCCTCACACAATTATTATTTATTTGGGTAATAAGTTATATAAGATACCATAGGTAGCCCCGCCCACTGCCATCTCTTTCATCTCTTCCAAGAAATGTAGTAAGATCATCTCCCAAATTGAGAAAAAGATTTTCTTTCTGATTCACTCTCAAAGTAAGGGGAAGATCTTGACCACATCCATGGCCCCCAGGAAGGGTTCCTCCATGCAGCATAAGCAGGTGGATAAAGTCATGGAAGAATACAAGTACATCTTATCCTCAACCACAGGGGTGTTGATTTTTGTATCTTGGGAGGTACTTCAAGCCCTAGGGTTCAGGGTTTGGAGGGAAAAGTGCCACAAGGGTCACTTGTGGGCTTGGAACCCAAGTACGAGGTTTTTCACCAAATCCTTTTTTAGGAATTTCTGGAATAAAATTTATACATGTGATGGCAAGAGATGATAGAGGGAAGAAAGGAGAATCCAATGCTTCAAGAATTGTTGAATTCCGAGGTGTAGAAGTGGAGATATGAATTTTTGAAGGTTAATGATGGGTTTGCACTTGTATGTCAAGGTCGGCCTAAGGATTTTTAGGCATGTGAAAAGTTGTGAAATCCCCTCATCATAACGTTTTACAAGCTCCTCATTTATGTATAAATAGAGGGTCAATGAGAGGTTATTCCTCATCCAATCAAGTGCACTGCATACTCAAAGGAGCAGCTCGTTGAGGAGGAGACCGTTGTAGCTAGAGAGGGCAGAACAATGAGGCTTGGAGGGACTATATTAAGGGTTAATACAGGTCTGCGTTTGTTGTGTATGAGGTCGAGGATGCTGGATACTAGGATGAGGCCTTAAGGGCTGGAAATAGGTCTGTTTGGGGCATGATTTAAGGGCAAGAAGCTACCGATGATGTTGGTCATAAGCTAGAGGATTTTTGTGCGCTAGGCTACAAGCCATAGAACCATATCAAGGTGTGCATAGGAAGGTTTTAGGGCTGGTATATGCCCATGACAACAGTGTGGTAGAGGAGGGGTCTCCTAAGAGTGTGTCGCAGTCTTTCTAGAGGGTTGTTTAAGGACTATTGGAAGGAATTTAGGGCTACAGCAATGTGCCCTAGTTCCCTAACCATAACTGTCAATAACAATAGTGTACAAACATATTTGGAGTGACGTTTGGAGGTGCGTTGGGTCAAATGAGTTGACTATATTTGGATCATATTTAGAGCAGCCTGTATGAGCCAATTTGGAGGCTTGTTTGAGTGATCATAAGCCTCCATCAGTGTAGATATTGCAGTGTAGTATTGGGTGTCATTGATCTGGTGGAGGGTAGTGTGTTGGCTACCCAAAGTAGCCCTAGACAATCTATCTTGAAGTGGTGAAGAGGAGCTGAAAGTTGGATGAAATTTTGTGTCGAAGTGTAGCACCTTGATGGACAAAGGTGACTGCTAGCCTGGTAGTTGGAGCTCGGGAATTAGGCCTACCTAGAGAGTATATTGGATCAGCCCATGTACATGCTACAAAAGTGACTTGTAGCAGTGTTTGGTGGAAACCCTCTTGGAGTCTCGATGTGATGTCCTTTAAAGGACTAAGGAGCAGCTAGTGAGTAGTACAAAATCGAAGGACCGACAAGAAAAGATACGACAAAGAAGTTTTAGTGAAGTTTGTCATTGTATATTGTATACCATAGACTATTGTATTATTTAGTTTTTTTAATATATAGAAGATTATGATTGTACATTATTGTACAATTTATTAAAAATTGTGTATATTTGTGCATGTGTGATTTACTGTTTTATAATTTTGATGTGAAAAGTAGTTCACAGTTGAGATTGTTGGTTTGGTAGCGTCAATGATTTTAAGACTCTAACCTAGACCCAAGGTCGTGGAAATTCAACATGAAATCAGAGGGTGTCTGAGCTAATGTGGAAGTCAGTGAATTAGAGTAGTGTGCAATGAAGTACAATGTGAGAGGGTGTTGGTCACATTGTAAGTGAAGGGATCAGTACAATGTCGAAGTTGCAGGCAAGTCTCCAGTATGAGGAAAGGTTGGAGGGATTGTCCAACTATACTTGTTAATTTTAAGCAACTAGGTCCAAACTCCATGTTGCACTGCTCATATGACGAAGGTCATATTTTTGTTGTATTTCTCTTTTGGAGAGGTGCAATATTGATCTAAATATCATCTTGATCGAATGAGCAGAACATTGATTTTGAATTTATTTTCCACATGTGCAAGGTCGGCTAGATTTATCCCACATGCCTAAGAGATGTGTCACACACCCTCATTGATTAATATAAATTGGAGAGACTTGGAGGTCATTTTCTCATCATCTCATCACACATTCTCTCATTGTGATTTGATTGGTTCGATAGCCTTTGGAAGCCTTTTTCCCCTCACACGTGTGGAGCAAAGTTGCTATTTTCTACGCTGATCTGTTTAGGGCTTTTTGTTTTATGTGCTGATATTTTTAGGGATTTTCTATTGTAGCATTAACAGTGTTCAACCCATGGTCATTTGACCTCAATCTTCTGCATAAATTTCGATTTTAGGAGACCGTACAATTGGGCACTAAAATCGAGGAATTCCAAGCTAGTTTGATCGAAGCCCTAGTTTGATGTGTTGACTTTTATGAAGCTGCATGCATTGAATTTTCTGCATTGTCCTTGGTTTGACTTGTGATGAGCTATCTTTGAGGGTTGTGAGTGTGACACATGAAATTTTTGGCTGACCGAGAAATACTTTGATGTTTGAAGCATCTTTCCGACCGTTGAAACACAACAATATCTCATATCTTTGCTGGACATAAGGAATTGTAAATCTGATCTATATTTGGCTTGTCTTCTATTGATCTATTATTGTGTTCTATAAGCATTTTACTTTAAATTTAATATGATTGCTATTTTGTATTGGGCCTAAGAAATATTGAAGTAAATGTGCATCAAGCATAGAACACCATTGTTATCTAAATTTAACATGGTATCAAAGCTGAGGTGAAGACAAAGTCCAAGATTCCAAGCTAGTCTTAGAAGCTACCTCTGAAGGAATAAATACCATCAAGGACAAATGGCCTCCTCAACCTACAAGGGTTTCAAGGTTGATGATAAATTGACTGATAAGCCTGCTTATCATGCATGGAAGATTTCCTTGGATTTGGCGCTAGAAGATCAAGATGTCATGGACTATGTACAAGGAAATATTCAAGAGCCTCCATCAAATGCATCTGCTGCCATGAAGACAAATTATAGAAAAGGGGAAATCAAAGCAAATATGATTATCCAGGATTCTATTCATAATCAATTGGTTTTTTACATTTCTGAGATGAATACATCTAAGGAGAGTGAGCATGTTCAGGGCTAGAAATTCTAATCAAATCATATTCTTCAAGAATCAATTTAATAATATCAAGAAGGGTAAGGATGAATCTATTCAATCCTATTTTATGAGGCTCACTAAAATCAGGAATAACCTCTAGATATTGGGAAAGCAATATCTGATCAAGAGATGGTTCTTATTGCACTTAGAAGTCTTCCCCGTGATTGGTGATTGGCATGTATTCAATGCCACTATTCTCAATAATAATGTGATTCTTGATTTTGATGAAATATTGACAAGATGCACTCAATAGGAAACAAGAAGGGTGGAGTATGCCTCTAATGGTAATGGAAGTGACCCTACTACCTTCGTCGCTCATGAAAAGAAGAAGAACCATGGTGGCCCAAGAAATCAAAACCATGGTAGAGAAGGTCCCAAAGGAAGTAAGGGAAGATGTTACACTTGTAACAAGACTGGTCACTATGCAAGAGAGTGCCCTAATATAAGGGACTCTCCCAGGGATGATGACAAGAACAACTTGAGAATGAATGGCAGGAACAATAGGTTCCAAGGAAAAAATAAGGCTCCCTCTGATCATAATGGAAATGGGAAATATTTCAAGAGGTCAAGAAATTATAGGTACGATGAGTCTAATGTTGTTGATAATAAGAGAAATGATTTTATTCTTATATATGCCCTCTCTGTCGCATCTCCACCTGACACCCTGGATGTCTAGTTAATTAATAGTGGTGCTTCAAGGCACCTCACTAGTTATAAATAAGCCCTTTCTGATTTGATTGAAAAGAATACTAATCTAGAAATTATCCTTGGAGATAATGCCACCTTTCACATGAAAGGGACAGGGATTGTGACCCTTGATTTATCTCAAGGTAGAGTCATTCGATTACAAGATGTGTTGTATGTACCTGATTTGAAGAAGAACCTTGTGTCCATTTCGGCAATGGCAAACAAAGGGTTCAAGCTGGCATTCGTTGATGGAAAGGTACTTATTTGGAAGAAGAAATTCAATGAAGCTATTTATATTGGTTTTAGATTTGATACACTCTACCAGGATGGAGGAAGTCCATTGGGGGATATTACATGTGATACAACTCTTCAAACAGAGTTATGGCACTGGAGGTTTGCACACCTTCATTACAAAGCCCTTCCCAAAGAAAGGAAGGTGGTGACAGGGATGCCCGAATTGAGACATGATCATGAAGGTATATGTTAGGTTTGTGCCGAAAGAAAGCATACAAGGGGACCATTCCCCTCAAGTGTCACAAAGACAACTGATATCTTGCAGTTGATACATTCTGACTTATCTGGTATGCTACCTATGAAATCCTTGGCAGTATGTTCCTATTACATGAATTTTACATATGACTTCTCTTGCAAGACCTGGATATATTTTTTGAAGAAGAATAAGGATGAAGCATTTAAATGGTTTTGTACCTTCAAGGCCTTGGTGGAAAATCAAACTGAGAAAAAAATCAAAGCTTTGAGGATCGATAATGGGACTGAGTATGAATCAAATGATTTTAATTACTTTGTAGAGAAGCTGGCATTAAGAGAGAGACCACAACTACGTACACTCCTGAGAAAAATGGTGTTGTTGAAAGAAAGAACAGGACCATTGTGGAAGTTGCCCACGCCATGCTATGTGACCAAGGTCTTCCGAAGTTTCTATGGGGAGAAGCTTCGAACACTGTTGTGTATGTTCAAAATAGATGCCTGTATTCCACTCTGGACTCCAAAACTCCCGAAGAATTCTTCTGGTAAGAAACCTGATGTTTCTCATTTTATATTTTTTGGTTGTCATGTTTATTTTGATGTGCCGAAATAAAAGAGAAGCAAGTTGGATGCTTCTGTAAATATTCTACAATGAAACTTCGAAGGCATATAGAATCTATGTGCCTAGTCAAAGATAAGTGGAGGTATGCCACGATGTCACCTTCGATGAAGATGTTTCCCTTAATAAAGTGAGAAATCTTCCTAGCTCCAAGGAAGACAAAGAAGATGAAGAAGCAGGGAAGCTGGAAGAGCCTAAGGATGACCTAATGCCTAATGTTGAAGGACCTATGGATCCCATTGATCCACCTCCTTCAAATAAGAAAAGACCCTCATGGCTTAGGGATACTCTCGAAGATGTCGAGAGACATATTTCCCCAAGGGGGACATTCCGTGAAAGCAATAAGTCGAATAGATACCAAGGGTATATATCATCCATGAGTACGATAGTACAATCTGAGCCTGGAACATTTGAAGAAGTCGTAAATCATAAATTTTGGAACGATGTTATGCACGAAGAATATGAGTCCATTATGAAGAATGATGTCTAGGAATTGGTCCCAAGACTGGAGGAAAAATCTGGTGTCACCTCGAAATGGTTTTATAAGATCAAGCATGGATCTAATGGAAGTGCTAAAAAGTACAAGGAAATATTTGTTTCCCGAGTCTTCTCTCAAAAAGAAGGCATAGATTATGATGATATATTTGCACCTGTGGCCCACTATACCACCATCCGATATATTATTTCCCTTGCTGCTATGCAAGGATGGAGTCTACATCAGATGGATGTGAAGACTGCTTTTCTGCATGGATCTATAAAGGAAGAGGTTTATGTGGAGCAACCTCTGGGGTTCGAAGTCCGAGATAGAGACACCCATGTATGCAGGTTGAAGATAGCCCTCTATGGGTTGAAGCAATCCCCCAGGGCTTGGTATGAGAGGATAGATAGCTACTTGATGAAGTTGGGCTTCACTTGAAGCAATGCTGATCTGAACCTTTATTTTAAGGTTGATAGAGAAATTCCTCTCATTTTGGTTCTCTATGTGGAAGATCTCTTTCTGACAGGTGTTGAACCTCTCATTCATCAGTGTAAGAGGGATCTGGCTTCTGAGTTTGAGATGAAAGACCTAGGATTGATGCACTACTTCCAAGGCTTGGAGGTCTGGCACAGGCCAGGCGATATTTTCCTTTCTCAAGGAAAATATGTAGTGAAGCTGTTGGAGAGATTTGGTATGGTGGACTGTAATTCTGTGTCAACACCGATGGAACTGAAATTTAATAAGTTGAGTGGAAACTCCGTTGGGCCCATACTAGAAAATCCTACCGAGTATCAACAACTCGTGAGGGCCCTAATGTTCTTATTTAACTCCCATCTGGACGTATGTTTTGTAGTGAAAAATTTGAGTCAACATATGGTTGATCCTGATAACATTCACTGGATTGGTGCCAAGAATATATTGAGATATCTTAGGGGCACAATCAACCATGGGTTGAGATACACTACTGGGAGTTTGAGACTCCAAGGATATATTGATGTCGATTGGGTTGGCAGTCTGGTGGATATCAAGAGCACATATGGATGTTGCTTCACCTTGCTTGGGGTCTGCTTCTATATCTTGGATGAGCAGGAAGCAGAAGTCGGTGGCTTTGAGCACCACTGAGGTTCAATAAATTGCAACGAGTATGGCTCATTTTGAAGTTGTTTGGTTGTGAAATATCTTCATTGAGTTGTCCGGACATCTGTTAGATACCACCATTATCCTTTGTAATAACCAGATTGGGATTTGTATTTCTGAGAATCTTGTGTTCCACAATCGATCCAAGCATATTGATGTCAGGTACCAATTTATCCGGTATATGGTACAGCAAGGCGTCGTAAGGCTCGATCATATAGGAACTGATGAGCAGGTCATGGATATTCTCAAGAAGCCCCTGGGGAAGTTAAAATTCCTAACCATCCATGAGAAGCTTGGAATCGTGGAAAGACCCTATTATGAGGGTCCTACTTGAGTTTGACTATGAGCTCTAGGAGCTCAAGGGGGCTTGGGGATAGATTCTTGGAGCTATAAGCACATACGGGGCTAGGCTTGTCGAACCTTGTTGTGCTTCTTTCCCACCGTTATGATATTGAGTTGGTTTGCCTCTCTATGATCTGTGCCCTGCACGCATCCTACCCATGGAGTTTCGGACTCATGGGAAGTACCTTTCATTTGGCCAATGAGATGGGAAAAGAGGATAGAGACCATAGCAAGACCGATGGATGCATCGGAGATTATCGTATTCTCTATGTCTAGGATGGCACGTGTCCAACACCTTGATCTAGGATCAAGTATTATGAGTTTTTATCCTCTAAACTGACTTCGGGTCAGTAAACTAACTCTGGGTTAGTATGAGACTCTTTTGAGTCTGAGAGAGCTTTTTACCTCTAAGATAACTTCGAGTCAGCTGTGTGTAATGTCTTTGTGACTCACATTTTGTTCTGAAATAAAAAGCCAGGAAAGCAAGTTACAATGGGATGACGCACGATGTTTGGTTTGGTACATGATGGATGGAACTTGTGGACATATGGAGTTCTCTCTAGTTGAGAGGGAGTGTTAATTTTGGGAAAATAGGTCCAAACTCCATGTTGCACTACTCATATGATAATGGTCATATATTTTTTGGATTCCTCTTTCGGAGAGGTGCAAGATTGATCTAAATATCATCTTGATTGGATGAGAAGAACATTGATTTTGAATTTATTTTCCACATGTGCAAGGTCGACCAGATTTATACCACATGCCTAAGAGATGTGTCATACACCCTCATTGATGAATATAAATTGGAGATACTTGGAGTTCATTTTCTCATCACATATTCTCTCATTGTGATCTGATTGGTTCGATAGCCTTTGGAGGCCTTTTTCCCCTCACATGTGTGGAGCGAAGCAACTATTTTCTACACTGATCTATCTAGGGATTTCTACTTTCTGTGCTAATCTGTTTAGGGATTTTCTGTTGCAATGTTGACCAACATTGACCATGGTCAACCCTTGGTCATTTGACCTCAATGTTATACAAAAATTCCGATTTTAGGTGACCATACAGCTGGGCACTAAAATCGAGAAATTTCGGGTTGTTTGACCGAAGACCTAGTTTGATGCGTTGACTTTTCTGAAGGTGCCTACGTTGACTTTTCTGTGTTGTCCCTGGTTTGACTTGCGTTGACTTGTGATGAGATATCTTTGAGGGTTTTGGGTGTGACGCATGAAAGTGTTGGCTGACCGAGAAAGACTTTGTTGGTTTAAGCATCCTGCTGATCGTCATAACGCAATAATATCTCATATCTTTGTTGGACATAAGGAATTGTAAATCTAATCTAAATTTGGCTTGTCTTCTATTGATCTATTATTATGTTCTATCATCATTTTACTTTCAATTTTATATGATTTCTATTTTGTATTAGGCCTAATAAATATTGAAGTAAAAGTGCATCAAGCATAGAACACCATCGTTATCTAAATTTAACATTGCTCCTTGGAAGGAAGGGAACAAGTTGGTCTTGCAGGTCAACAAGATCTAGGATTTTTCCGAGAAAGAGATCAATAAGCCAATGGACCCTAAGGAGCTAGATATAAGGGAATATTTGAATAAGAAGGTGAGTTTGATCATCCTTGATGGTGTGAAGGTTTCCTTAATAACTCATTTGTACGGGAAGAACAATGCACATGAGATGTGGATGGCTCTTCATAATTTGTTCCATAATAAGAATGAGAATCGGGTACTGGTATTGGAGGATAAGTTGAAGTCCACCAATATGATAAAGGGTGAGGGAGTGACTTTGTATCTGAAAAGGTTGTCTCAGGTTAGAGATGAGCTTGTTGCTGTCGGTGTGAAAATTTTAGATGGATATATGGTAAGGATTTCCTTGAAAGGTTTCACCAAGGAATGGAAGCCCCTCATCAAAGGAATCATTTCCAGGGAGAAATTGCAAGACTGGAATAGACTTGCAGCGCGAATGAAGGATAAGCCGAAGAAAGACTTTGGTAAAGTAAAGTGTTTCGACTGTGGAAATTTGGGTCATTTTTCATCAAGATGTCTGATGAATAAGAAGGGAGATGATGAGAAGAGGAAAGGAAAGTGGGTCATTGGTGTTGCCACCTCAGATGATATGGATGATCTCACTAGGATATTAGAAGAGGAAGACTTTGCTATGGTATTCCATTTCTCGCAAGGTATTATCAATGAGGATGGATGGTATGTGGACAGTGGTGCGACGAAGCATATGACAAGGTCACAGGATTTTTTTCAGTCTCTAGCTGAATGGGACTCGAAGTTGCACATGGTGTTGGGCGAAAAGATTCAGTTGGAGATACAAGGATCAGGTATTGCGCAATTCAAGATGGAGATAATATGTATGATGTGGGTCCATGATGTGTTGATTATACCAGGACTCGGATATAGCATGATTTCCATCTCGATGATCGAGAGGAGGGGGTTTGAAGTCTTATTATAGGATAATAAGGCAAGACTCGAGCCTAGAGGCTCTAAGTCCAATGGGATTGTACTCGGAGTTAGAGAGCATGGTCTCTATAGGTTGTCAGACAAGCCTATGGATTATGGAAAGAAGCAAGAGTAGGTGCAGGTTCCAGAGAAGCAAGATCAGGTGCGGGTGTAGGCTTCAGAGGAGCAGGTGCAGGTTCCCGAGAAGAAGGTACACTTTCGTGATAAGGTCCAGGTTCCAGAGATTCAGAGCGAGTCAATTTCAAGAGGGAGCTTGTAGGTTCAAAGGGATATTTTTCATCCCAAGAAGAGCATGTGGTTAGTGGGGAGCAAGGGTTCTTCCACATCTACCAAGAAAAAATCATGGAGGGACTGGAAAGCGATACAGGAGAAGCAGAAGAATCATGATGCTTCGAGTGACACTAACACTTCTAAGAAAGGTGTAGTTTAGAGGACATGCATTGTTGCAGTTGTGAACGCCGGAAGTTGGGAAATTGTTGTGAGCAGTGATCATGATGGTGAGATACTTCCTATTTTTTGAAGTACCTCCTCGCTAAGTGGGAGTGTTGATTTGTGTAGCTTGGGAGGTACTCCAAGCCCTAGGCATAGGGTTTGGAGGGGAAAGCACCACAAGGGTCACTTTTGGGCTTGGAACCCAAGTATGGGGTTTTGCACCAAAACGTGTTTTGGGAATTTCCAGAAGCACATTTCTACATGTGATGGCATGAGATGATAGAGGGTGGAAAGGAGAATCCAACGCTTCGAGAATCGTCGAATTCTGAGTTGTATAAGTGGATATATGAATTTTTGAAGGTTAATGATAGGTTTGCACTTGTATGTCAAGGTCATCTTAAGGATTTTTAGGCATGTGACATGTTGTGAAAGACCCCCATCATAACGTTTTAGAAGCCCCTCATTTATGTATAAATAGAGAGTGAATGAGAGGTTATTCCTCATCCAATCAACTGCAACACATACTCAAAGGAGAAACTCGTTGAGGAGGAGAAGGTCGTAGCTAAAGAGGGAAGGAGAAGCGAGGCTTGGAGGGTCTGTCTTAAGGGTTAATACAGGTTTGATTTTGATGTATTGGACTATGAGGATGATGGCTACTAGGTCGTTGCCTTAAGGGCTCGAAATAGGTTTTTCTGGGGCACGGTTTAGGGACAAGAAGCTACCGAGGATGTTGGTCGTAAGCTACAGTATTGTTGTGTGCTAGGCCGTAGGCCATAGCACCACAACAAGGTGTGCATAGGAAGGTTTAAGGCGTTTTATAACCCCATGACGACAACGTGGTAGAGGAGGGGTCTCCTAAGAGTGTATCGCGATATTCTAGAGGGTTGTTCAAGGACTATTGGAAGTAATTTAGGGCTAGAGAAATGTGACCTAGTGCCCTAACTAGAAAATTCAATAACAACAGTGTACAAAAATATTTGGAGCAACTTTTAGAGGTGTTTTGGGTCAAAGGAGTTGGCCATATTATGAGCAGCCTGTGGGAGCCAATTTTGAGGCTTGTTTGAGTGATCATAAGCTTTCATCGATGCATATCTTGTAGTGTAGTATTGGGTGCCATTGATCTAGTGGAGGGCAGTGTGTTGGATACCCAAAGTAGCCCAAGACAAGTTATCTTGAAGTGATGAAGAGGAACTAAAGGTTGGGTGAATTTTGGTGCCAAAGTGCAGCACCTTGATGGAAAAAGGTGACTGCTAGCCTAGAAGTTGGAGCTCAGGAATTAGGCCTACCCAGAGATCAGATTGGATCGTCCCATGTACATGCTACAGAAGTGACTTGCAGCAATGTTAGGTTGCAGCCCTCCTAGAGTCTTGATGTGTTTTTGTTTGAAGGACTAAGGGGGAGCTAGTGAGCAGTATGGGAGCAAAGGACCGACAGGACAAGATGAAACAAAGAAGTTGCAGCGAAGTTTTTCATTATATCTTGTATACCATATGATGTTGTATTATTCAGCTTATTTAATATAATTCAGATTGGGATTGTACAGTATTGTAAAAAATTTTAAGAATTTTGTATATTTGTGCATGTGTGATTTACTACTTTATATTTCCGTTGTGCAAAGTAGTTCATGGTTGATATTCTTAGTTTGGTAGTGTCAATGATTTTAAGACTCACCCTTGCAATGTTAGGTCAATAAATTTATCGATATGACTCCCGGAGCACCTCTACCCAATAGTTCGATATATCACCGCTCCATTCTAGAAATGAATAGATCAAGTGACAAATCTAGGAGTTGCTGTAAAAAGGGCACATCCAACCAAGTTCCTCACCTTGTGGGAGCTTGATTGTACTTGCATATAATAAGGATGGCACCTAGAGGCTCTGCATTGATTATCAAGCACTAAACAAAATCACTATCAGTAACAGGTATCCAATCACACTAATTGATGACCTTTTGGACCAACTCAAGGGAGACAAGTATTTCAGCAAGATTAATCTGAAGTATGGCTATCACTAGGTTCCAATAGAGCCCATAGATGTGTGGATGACCCCCTTAAAATCAAAGGAATTCCTTTTTGAATGGTTAGTTATTCCCTTCTTGTTAACAAATTCCCCTACTACTTTTATGAGGCTAATGGATGACATCTTTCGGCCCTTCACCAACTCATTCGTGGATGTTTATCTGGATGAAATCCTCATCTTCAGCAGGAGTTGGGAAGAACATTTGCAGCACATTTGGCAAGTCCTTAAAACCATGTGGTAGCACAAAATTTGTGTTGAAAATGCAACAAGATGATGGAGCTTAGTGAAATGAAGTCGCCTTCACTAAGTGGGCCCGCAGGCTATTTTTTGCGCAAAGTCTATTTTTAGACTATGTCTATTTTTAGACATATGGAGCATGGTCTAGGAGTTGCAGAATGCTATTCTTGGATGATTGGTTAAGTTGGTAAAAATAGATGGACCTCTATTTTTAGACATTGGGCAGAGTCTATTTTTAGACTGCCAGTCTAAAAATAGAACAATCGAATATTATTAGCTCTTAATAATATTTGGACTATAAACATTATCTTATCCTCTTGCAGCACTTAAGTTTGAGCTACGGATGTGGCCCATGCAGCTGACAAAGAAATTACGCTATTCCTAGGGTTTTTTTGAGCTAATGCATGGTTGACTTCAGTTAGAACTCATGTGGCAGAGTTTGGTGGAGTTGATGAGGTAGTTGATGGAGTTGTGTTCGGTTTAACTTAGTTGAACTAGTTGTATTTAGTTTAACTGGCTAATACACTAGAGATGAGTTGTGTGAATTAATTATTAATTAATTCACTAATTATTAACTCATAATTCAACTAAAGAACACGTCAGTTAACAGCAGTGCATGGACAGTTCAGTGAAGACCAGTGGAAGAGATAGGTGAAAGAGTCAGTTTGCTATTAGTTGTGACTATAGTTGTGCATGAGATTTGCACAAGCATTGAGTGAGATTGCCAATGAGGATTGCGTAGTTGGAGCTAGTGGGATTCGAACTTGGATCTCATCCATTATCCTTTTAGATTGCGCAGTAGAGGCAGGCAAACAGTGGAGGAGTTTGAACCCGTGACTTGTTCAAAACTGAGCTAGTTTGTGTGTAACTTTTGGAGATAGTACTGAGTACTTGTGAGGAGTATTGTGCTATGTATTGTTACATGTTCTCATTCATTATATTATACAGATAGTTGGGGGTTTTCAGCCATAAGCTTTCCCCATTACATACTGCATTATATGTGTGTTGAATTAATGTTTCTATGTGCGCATGCGACTGCTTCTATTTCCGCATATTGATGATCAATTGTAGAAGAGGTTATGCATTATGCATGAAGCTTAAATAGTGTGTAATCAGGATAATCTCGGTGAATAATTCAACTATTATTCAAATTTCTACAATGGTATCAGAGCGAAAATTGATCATCGGATCTATTACAGTGATTACATTGTATTTCGGTAGACAGAGTCTGTAAGCGGGCCAGGTAGCCTCTGGATCCATCCTTTCTTTGAAAGGTGATATATCCAGTAAATACCCCTACATTCAATCTCTGTGCTAGAAATACCTTGTTCTCACATATTAGGAGCAGTTGAGTTTTGAGCTGGTGGAATTCGAATTTGCAACAGTGTTTTCTTGGTGTCGAAGTCAAAATGTCTTTCAACGGATTGCGATTGGAGTATGCCCTTGGGGGCAGCTCGAATTATGTTGCATGGAAGGACAGGATGGAGGTGGTGTTAGATGACAATGGGCTGAAGGAGTTCATAGATGCTGAAGTCCCAAAGCCTGCTGATGCTGCTCAAGTTGAGGCTTGGCAAAAGAAGATGGAAAAATGTCGAAGGATTCTGTTGGAGGGCGTGAAGGATCACATAGTATCCAGCCTGCATGGAAAAACTTCTCCATACTTGATGCGGAAAGTGTTGATAGATTTATTCCAAAGAAAGAGCGACCAGAGGAATTTGGAGCTCAAGGATAAACTCAGAAACATAAATATGGAGAAAGGCGACAGCATACCCAAGTACCTCACGAAGTTCACCCAATGCAGGGATGAGCTGGGAAGTGTGGGGGTAACTGTCGATGAAGAGGACTTGGTGGACCTGGCTCTCCTTGGTCTTTCAAAGAGTTGGCATTCCTATCAGGACTCTATCAAATGGTCGGGAGAAATTTCCAGGATGGGAGCGACTTTGGTCGGATCTCATGCAAGAGGAGATAAGGCAGAGTACCAGGGACAGACCTTCATCAAAGGCATCTGATGAATAAAATTGCGCTTTGGCTGCCAAAGAAAAGAAGGGGAAGAGCAAGAAAGCTTCTCATTCCGGTGCGAAAGGCAAGAAGCAAGACATGTCCAAGGTGAAGTGCTTTCACTGTCACCAGCATGGACATTATGCCACAAATTGTCCGCAGAAGAAGAAAAATAAGCATGATGCTGGATCTCTGCTAGCCGGAGAGGCCTTAGCCTCAGCTTTGAGCCGGATTTTTCACCGATCGCATGCTTGGTCTCAAGTGTGATGGGATCAAAGGTGGTTCTTGGACAAGGTGCCTTTTTTCACATGACAAAGATTGAGATCTGTTTTCAGGTCTGGAGGAAAACGATCTTGGAGTGCACATCGAGATGGGCGATGATGGTAGATATAGTGCGACTGGTATCGATACCATTTCATTTGAGAGGGAGTCTGGTAAGCCTTTCATATTGAAGGAAGTTTTGCATGTTCCAGGATTGATGAAGAACCTGATCTCTGTGGCGATGTTGGAAGACAAGGGGTATGATGTGGTCTTCAGCGAAGGAAAAGCCTTCCTGCGCAGTAAGACTACTGGTGAGACCCGAAAGATAAGGGTTCGAGTCAAGAACTCCGTATCAACTGCGTGTGGAGATGGCTACGCAAAGAATGGCATGTGCAAGGCAGTATGGAGTGGTGGAGCCTAGATGATGGCGAGTTGTAATCGAGATCGGGCCACCTTCACCATGGAGCTTTGAAGATATCAGTACAGATTTTCATCGGGTTTCCTATGTACCTCAAGGGCAATGTATCACCAAGCAAGGGATGTACCTTGGGAAAATTTGTGAAATTCACCTTTCACGAGAAGGATAGTCGCACCACGACGATCCTTGAGAGAATTTACACAGATGTGTGTGGACCTTTCTCAGTAGCTTCGACAGCAAAGCACAGGTACTATGTGATATTTGTTGATGATTTTTCTCGAAAGTGCTAGATCTTCTTCATGCAGAAGAAGAGTGATACATACTCAAAGTTCTGTGAGTTCAAGGCATTGGTTGAGAAAGAATCGGGGAAGCAGGTGAAGGCTCTGAGGAGCGACAATGGTGGTGAATTCATCTCTAGCGAATTCAAGGACTTTTACAGCGTAGAAGGAATTTGAAGAGAGCTCATATCACCTCATAACCCACAGCAGAATGGGGTTCCTGAGTGGAAGAACAGAATGATCGTGGGTGCTGCACGGGCGATTTTTCATGATTAGGGCCTTCCCATACACTTGTGGGCTAAGGCATGCAATACTGTAGTATATGTGCAGAACCCTTGTCCTCACAAGATACTTGGCATGAGTACACATGAGGAGGCATTTTCTGGTAAGAAGCCTGATATTTCTCATTTGAAGATTTTTGGCTCACCTGTTTACATTCATGTGACGAAGGATGTCAGGAAGAAGCTGGAGCTGACCAGAGAGGTTGGGATATTTGTGGGGTACACAGAAACACCCCACAACTATCGTGTGTATTTTCCAGACAGTCGGAAAACTGTTGTGCGATGGGATATCAAATTTCATGAGAAGAAAGCCATGAAGTGTTCGCTTGAGAGGGAGCCACACTTGCATGCAGATGAGGAGCTATGAGTTCCTAAGGATGAGCCTCGGGATGTGGATCAACCACAAGAGGAGGTTTATGGAGTGGAAGAGACCACTCTGCGCGCCAACCATCGAGGGGATGCAAGCGCACTACGTGTCGAGTGATCGACTCAAGATGCAGAGAAGGTTGTAGACCACCTAAAGACAAATACAGACAGAGACAATACCAGACGGTGACATCGGATACATGGCTTCGGTGAGTCAATGTGTCATGACGCAGCCATCCTTTCGAGGAAGTTATGGAGGACCCCGCATGGGTAGATGCTGCTGTGGAAGAGTATGATTCGATCGTCGAAACAAGGCATGGGAGATTGTCCCGAGACCGCAGGGGAAATGGAGGGGAAATCGTTGGTGGGTTCGAGATGGATCTACAAAGGGGCGCATTTGGCCGACAGAGTGTGGGAGAAGTACAAGGCAAGATTTTTTTCCCGAGGCTTTTCACAGATTGAGGGGATCGATTATGAGGAGACCTTTGCACCTGTCGCAAGGTATTCTTCCATACAGATGATTCTTGCTCTCTCAACGCAGATGGGGTGGCACATTCATCAGATGGATGTGAAGACTGCATTCCTCAATGGAGTCATTGAGGAGGAGGTGTACATAGAGCAGCCCGAAGGTTTCGAGATCTTCAGCAGCGACTCGCATGTGTGCAGGCTCAAGAGAGCGTTGTATGGGTTGAAACAAGCACCTTGTCCTTGGTACACATGGATAGACAATTATTTCACCGGACTTGGATTCTCCAAGAGTGAGGTGGATCCTAACCTATACCAGATTGTGGTGGAGGGTAAGTTGCTGATCATTGTACTTTATGTAGATGATTTGATTTGGACAGGTGATGAGCTGTTGATACTCTCATGCAAGGAGGATCTTGCAAAGGAGTTTGAGATGAAGGACTTGGCCTCTTCATTAATTCCTCGGGATTGGAAATTTGGCACAGTGGTGGACTCATGAGCCACAAGTATGCCCCGCAGATATTGGAGAAGTTCAACATGCATGGCTGCAAGCTTGTTGATACTCCTCTTCCTGGAGGTTTGAGGAAGGAGGATGCTACTTTAGCGGAGGTAGTGGATGCCACTGTTTATCGACAGTTGGTGGGGTCGCTTATGTATCTGGTCAATACACGACCCAATATATGCTATGTTGCTAACCAGCTTTCACAAGCTATGGTTAAGCCAACCAAGCTCTCATGGAAGGTAGGCAAGCATGTATTGCGTTATCTTAGAGGCACATTGGGATATGGACTGTGGTACAGACAGGAGGATGGGGTGAAGCTTTCTGGCTTCACGGATGCAGATTGGGCAGGGAGCCCAACGGACCGGAAGAGCACATTTAGAGGTATCTTCAACATTGGATCGACAGCAGTTTCCTGGTACAGCAGGAAGCAGAGATCCGTGGCACTCATTTCAGCAGAGGCCGAGTATATGGCAGCAAGTTTGGCTGCATGCGAGGCTATATGGATGAGGAAGATACTCGTTGGATTGTTCGGGTCACATTTGGAGCCTACTGTGATTTATTGTGATAACCAGAGTTGCATCAAAATCTCGGTTAATCCAGTATTTCATGATAGATCTAAACACATCGACATCCATTATCATCATATCAGAGATTATGTGCAGCGGAAGATCATGTTACTTTCATACATTCTTACGGAGGATCGGGATGCAGATATTCTGACAAAGGCGCTCACCAGAAGCACATTCGAGTTCCGCAGGCAGATAGGGTTGCAGATAATCCATATCTTGTTGAGAGGGAGTGTTGAAAAGGCAACAAGATGATTGAGCTTAGTGAAATGAAGTCGCCTTCACTAAGTGGGCTCGCAGGCTATTTTTGTCGAAAAGTCTATTTTTAGACTATGTCTATTTTTAGACATATGGATCATGGTCTAGGAGTTGCAGATGGCTATTATTGGATGGTTGGTCATGTTGGTAAAAATAGATGGACCTCTATTTTTAGATATTGGGCGAAGTCTATTTTTAGACTGCCAGTCTGTAACAGAATGTACGAATATTATTAGCTCTTAATAATATTTGGACTATAAACATTATCTTATCCCTTCGACAAGACTTCAGCTCGAGCTACGGATGTGGCCTGTGCAGCTGACAGAAGGAATTACGCTATTCCTAGGGGTTAGTTGAGCTATTGCATGGTTGACTTCAGTTAGAACTCATGTGGCAGAGTTTGGTGGAGTTGATGAGACAGTTGATGGAGTTGTGTTCGGTTTAACTTAATTGAACTAGTTGTATTTAGTTTAACTGGCTAATACACTAGAGATGAGTGGTGTGAATTAATTATTAATTAATTCACTAATTATTAACTCATTATTCAACTAAAGAACACATCAGTTAACACCAGTGCATGGATAGTTCAGTAAAGACCAGTGGAAGAGATAGGTGAAAGAGTCGGTTTGCTATTAGTTGTGACATTAGTTGTGCATGAGATTTGCACAAGCATTGGAGGAGATTGCCAATGAGGATTGCGCAGATCAAGCCAAGGAGATTCGAACTTGGATCTCTCATTACACCAACTTGGATTGCGCAGTAGAGGCAGGCAAACAGTGGAGGAGTTTTGAACCCGTGACTTGTTCAAAACTGAGCTAGTTTGTGTGTAAATTTTGGAGATAGTACTGAGTACTTGTGAGGAGTATTGTGCTATGTATTGTTACATGTTCTCATTCATTATATTATACAGATAGCTGGGGGTTTTCAGCCATAATCTTTCCCCATTACATACTGCGTTATATGTGTGTTGAATTAATGTTTCTATGTGCGCATGCAACTGCTTCTATTTCCGCATATTGATGATCAATTGTAGAAGAGGTTATGTATTATGCATGAAGCTTAAATAGTGTGTAATCAGGATAATCTCGGTGAATAATTCAGCTATTATTCAAATTTCTACAATGTGTTCCAAATTGGAGAAATGAACCTTTAGCATGAGTCAGGTCCAATATCTGGGTTACATAATAGATGAGTGAGGTGTGCATGTGGATCCGACTAAGATCCAAGTCATTCGGGATTGGCCAGCCCCGACCACTCTAATAGAGCTTCGCAGCTTTTTGGGCCTTGCAAATTTCTATCAGAGGTTCGTGTTGGGATTATCCCATATCACTTGGCCTTTAAGTAATATTACCAAGAATGAAACCAAAACAATTTTTTCATGTTCCGAGTCCTAAAAGAAGGTGTTTGTTTATTTGAAGCACCGCCTTTGCTCTGCACCGATACTCACATTGCTAGACCTGCAAAAACCATTTGACATTGAGATAAACACCTCCAACTATGCTATTAGTGCGATCCTCACCCAGCAACGGGATCCATTGGCCTATCATAGTGAGACATTTTCCAATACAATTCAGAAGTATACCACCAATGATAAAGAGATGTATTCCATCGTTCAGGCTTGCCGAAAATGGAAGCATTAAATTTGTGGAAGGAGACATTCATCTACAGCAATCACTGACCTCTCTAGTTTATACAAACACAAGGAAAGTTTCATAACGACCGCCATCAAAAGCGGTATACATATCTGCAAAAATTCCACTTGAACATTAAATACAAAAAAGCCAGCACTATTCATGTTGCGGACTGCCTCAATCGGCCCCTAGTTGTAGCACTGACTATTGTTCTCAACTCTAATGGCCACGAGACCTCTGGATGGACGAAAATATACAAAAATTATCCAGAGTTCGCCTCCACATACCAGATGCTAGTATATGTCAAGCAAGTTCTTGATTTCCACCTCTAGGATGCATTATTATGCTACTTAGGCCACCTTTTTGTTCCTTCAAGCGAGCTTGCCAAGCTGATTTTGGAGGCACACAACAGTCAGGTCGTAGGACACTTTCATGTGGAGAAAATTGTGGTCATACTACAAAAGTAATTTTATTGGTCAAACCTCCGATAGAATGTTGGGAAATATATCAGATCTTGCACTGCCTACGCCATTTCCAAGCCAATCATCAAGAAGCAATGCATGTACACTCCTCTGCCTACTCCCATCCAACCTTGGGAATCCATCTCCATGGACTATATGTATGGCATCCCTTCTACCAAGCATGGTAATGACTGTGTATTTGTGGTCGTGGTAATATTTTCTAAAATGTTTATATTATCAGCCTACAAGAAGAGTATCACAACAGAGGACACTGTCAAACTCTTCTTTGAACGAGTGGGTACATTTTTGTATCCTGCGGATCATTATATCAAATCGGGATAGAAGGCTCCTAAGCACATTCTCATCAAGCCTTTGGACACTATTGGACACCAATCTCACCAAGTCTATTGCTTTCCATCCCCAGACTGATGGCCAGACAAAGGTCGTCAACAGGATGATAGTTTAAATATTCCGCATGTACAACACCAAGAATCCACAAACCAGGGATCAAAGTATTCCCTATGTGCAACACAGCTATAACAAAGTTATTTATGTCTCTACTGGTCCTTATCCCTTTCAAGTGGGTCTAGGATTTCAACCATTATGTATGATTGATGTTGCCATACCTCATGCGACTACACAGACAGAATCCACACATGTATTATCTGAGGCTAAGAAAGCAACCATATTTATTGAATGCATCCAGCATGTCTGCCAGCAGGTTCACAACATCTTGGAGAAGTCCAATGCCAAGTACAACCATCAACATGATCAACATCGGGTGCCACACAAATTTTAGATGGGCAAAACATTTTGGTTGAATTTTCAAAAAGAACGTCTTACCGGAGCCCATCGGAAGCTGAGAACACTCCGATATGGGCCTTACACCATCATCAAGTTTGTGGGAGATAATTATTTTGAGCTCAGTATTCCCCTATTCCTTGGCCTACACCCAATGTTCAATTTGGACCGCCTTCATCCATACTTTCCACCATTACTGGACACATCAAACATTGCATAACAACTCACACCAACAAAGCTAAACCCTGACTACATGGAACAAGCCACAACTAATCAAATCATGGACATGAAAATCAAGAACACTCGCCAACAGAAGATCCAAATGTATTGGGTTGTCAAAGCTGGCCAACTCCTACACCAAGGCAAGTAGCTCACTAGGGACCAAGTTCAGCAAAAGTATCCCCATCTCATAGAGGCACTCAATTCAATCGGGACCATTGCTTCCTAAGGGGGGAGGACTAATCCAGGTGGATATTGGTGGCCACCTACCTATTCCACTCGGACCCCCACCATTGTTTCTTTCAATTTTTTCAGTTTCCATAATTTTAGCACATTTTACTATTTTTGGTAGTTTTTCGGATCCTGAACTTCCGGAGACGCTTTGAGGCCCTAAATGATGCTTTTTTGGAAAATGGGAAAACGTGAGTCTTTAATTAATATTTGCAGTCGAAATTTGTATTCCTTGGATATATATTCTAACGAGTATCATGCACGTCAAATGGAGATCGTATGCCAAAGTTATGACCCCGAGAATTTGATATACCAATTTACCCCAACGGGGCCCATAGTTTTGGTAATTCATCTTCAAGGGTTATATTTTTTTGGATTCTTAGTATTTTCCATTATTTCTCAATAATAAATAGGCCTTTGAGCCTCATTGTAATTATTAGTATGAATCTTAATCGCAAGCGTACGAAAAAAGCTCACTTAAGTTGTGCATATCAAACAACCCTAACATCAAAGATGGATGCCAATTTCTTTAGATCTGCAATTAGTTAGCTAAGATAAATGTTAAAAAATCTAGATCTATGCAGTAAAAGACATTAAGCAGTAAATAAAAGCAATAGTTGCTCCATGCATCCAATAGACAAGACAAGAATGTTTTTAAAGAAATTTTGTATTTTTTGACACCTAGGAAGGGAACATAGAAAGATGTTATCAGTCTCCCTCAATGGGATGGGTTCTTGTAAGTCCTCAGCACTTCAGATCTAAGATCTCTCTCTCTTGATGGTGTAGAAAAACCTGTGACAAAAATGGAACTCAAAAGGAGCTCACAAGAAAAATGGTAGCAAAATATGACAATGATGGAGGATCAAAGTCAGACCAAAAGTATAGATCCAGAGTGATCTTTAGGCAACAAAAGGTAGTGAGTGAATGGAAAAACCCTTCTATTTATAACAAAATATTGAGTTAGTCTAGATATTGGTTCATAATTAAAATATTATTAACCAAATTTAGATCCAACTTTTATGGAATATTTTATTATATTTGTTGGAGGGAAAAGGAATTTGAATTTGGTAAAATCTCTTTATTTGTAAATAATAAATAGACAAATGATTTATTTATTACTTTAAGGATGTGGTTGAGTAATAATCAAATAAATAATGATTTATTTAATTATTTATAAATGATTTAGTTAAATTTAACAAGGAATATTATTTAAATAAGGTTTAAATAATTATTCCTAGAAAATAATGAGATAAATAATTATTTATCTAATTAATTTTCTTGTTTTGGGTTAAATATGACCAGGAATATTAATTTAATTGTTGTTTAACTAATTATTCCTTGAGGAAAATCAAACAAATGTGGATTTATTTAATATTTCCTCATGGGGTTTCCTGTTTAGACCATAAACAACTTAATAAATCGGGATTTCTAAGTTATTTTTGTAGAAATTTGAATAACTGATATGTTATACACCGACATTCTCCTGATCACACACTATTTTAACTTCATGCACAATACAGAATCTCTTCTACCATTGATCATTAATTGCGGAAATAAAAACAATCGCATGCGCACATTAAAACCATAAACAATCACACATATGAACACAGTATTTATGGGAAAGCTTAAAGTTGAAAACCCCCAACTATATGTATATTATATGTCATAGAGATCATGTAAAAATCATTATACAAAGCTCCTCACAATCTCTCAGTACAATCTCCAATTGTTACACACTAATCAAGCTCGATCTAGCAAATCACATGCTCCAATCTCTGCCACCTGATAGCCTGCCTCTATTGCGCAATCACTGCTGAAGAATGGCTCTGAATGAACTCGAATTGGTCCATCCTTGCTCACGCAATCCTCATTGGCATCTCCAATCACTGGTTGTTGCAAATCATGCAACATTATAGTCACAACTGATAGTCACACTACTCTTTCACCTATCTCTCCACTGGTCTCCACTGAAACTGTCCATGCACTGTAGTTAACTGATGTATTCTTTAGTTGATTAATGATTATTAGTGAATTAATTAATAATTAATTCACACCACTCTCACTAGTGTATCAATCAGTTAGACTAGATACAACTATCTCAACTATGTTTAACTCAGTTAAATTGAACACAACTCCATCAACTACCTCAATAACTCCACCAGACTCTCTCACATGAGTTCTAACTGAAGTATCCATGCAATAGTCTATCCAACCCTCAGGAATAGTGTAATTCCTTCATGTGTACTCTCCCATACATTTGTGCACTTAATCGAAGTGCTCAAGAGAATAAGATAATGTTTATAGTCCAATATTATTAAGAGCTAATAATATTCGACATATATATTTTTAGACCGGCAATCTAAAAATAGATTCCCACTAATATGTCTAAAAATATAAGTCCATCTATTTTTTCCAACTCGACCAACCATCCACAAATAGCATCTCGCAACTCATAGAATATGATCAACATGTCTAAAAATAGACATATGTCTAAAAATAGACTTTGCGCCAAAAATAGCCTGCGGGCCCACTTAGTGAAGGTGAATTTTTTCCACTAAGCTCATCATCTCGTTGCAATCTCAACACTCCCTCTCAACAAGATAAGGATTATCTGCCACCCCTATCCTACCTCTATGGTATTCTAATTTTCTCCTGGTGAGCGCCTTCGTCAAAATATCAGCGTCCTGATCCTCCGTGGGAATGTATGAAAGTAACATGATATTCCACTGCACACAATATCTGATATGATGTTACTGATCCGTGAAGCCATGCCACCTCAACTCATCCTCCTGTCTATACCATGATCCATATCTCGATGTGCCTCTGAGATATCTCAATACATGCTTGCCTCCCTTCCAGAAGAGCTTGGTAGGCTTAACCATAGCTTGTGAAAGCTGCTTAATACCATAGCATATGTCAAGTCGTGTATTGACTAGATACATAAGCGACCCCACCAACTGTCGATAAACAATGGAATCCACGACCTCTGCCGATGTAGTATCCGCTTTCCTCCATCCACTGTGATTGAAAGGTGATAGTGTCAATAGGTCATACCATGCATGTTGAACTTCAAATATCTCCGGCATACTTGCCTTGAGACACAAATGGCCCATCACTGCTACCGCCAAATTTCCAACTGTGAAATAATGAAGGAGGCCCAAGTCCTTCATCTCGAACCCCGCAAGATCAAAATTTCCTTGGAGAGGGAGAACAGCCATCACCCGTCAAAATCAAATCATCTACATAAAGTACAATGATCAAAGAACTTAACCCTCCACCACAATCTGGTATAGGTTCGGATCCGCCTCACTCTTGGAGAATCCAAGTCTGGTGAAATAACTGTCTATCCGTGTGTACCAAGCATGAGGTTCTTGTTTCAACCCATACAGCGCTCTCTTGAGCCTGCACACATGCGACTCGCTGCTGAAGATCTCGAAACCTTCAGGCTGCTCGATGTACACCTCCTCTTCAATCACTCCGTTGAGGAACACAGTCTTCACATCCATCTGATGAATGTGCCACCCCATCTGCGCTGAGAGAGCAAGAATCGTCCGTATGGAATAATACCTTGCGACAGTTGCAAAGGTTTCCTCATAGTCGATCCCCTCAATCTGTGAGAAGCCTCGGGAAACAAATCTTGCCTTGTACTTCTCCACACTCTCGTCAGCTGCTTGCTTCACTTTGTAGATCCATCTCGAACCTACCACTGATTTCCCTTCCAACCTTGGGACAATCTCCCATGCACTGTTTCTGACAATCGAATCATACTCTTCCACCATGGCATCTACCCATGCGGGGTCCTCCACAGCTTCCTCGAAAGAGGATGGCTCTGTCACGATAAACTTGCTCATAAGAGCCATGTATCCAATATACCGATCAGGTGACTGTCTCTATCTGCGTTGTGATGTAGGTGCTCCTACAACCTTCTCTTCATCTTGATCCAGTCGCTCAGCTTCTGTAGTGCGCTTCCGCCCTCTGATGGTTGGCACTGCATGAGTGGTCTCTTCCACTCCATGAACCTCCTCTTATGGTCAATCTACATCCTGAGGCTCATTCTTAGGAACTAATAGCTCCTCATCTGCATGCAAGTGTGGCTCCCTCTCAAGCAAACACTTCATGGCTTTCTCCTCATGAAATTTGATATCCCATCTCACAACAGTCTTGCGACTGTCTGGCAAATACACACGATAGTTGTGGGGCGTATCAGTGTACCCCACAAATATCCCAACCTCTGCTTTCGGCTCCAGCTTCTTCCTGGCATCCTTCGTCACATGAATGTAAACAGGTGAAACAAAAATCCTCAAATGGGAAATATCAGGCTTCTTACCAGAAAATGCCTCCTCGGGTGTACTCATGCCAAGTATCCTGTGAGGACAACGGTTCTACACATATACTGCGGTATTGCATGCCTCATCCCACAAGTGTATGGGAAGGCCCTGATCATGCAACATCACATGTGCAGCACCCACGATAGTTCTGTTCTTCCGCTCAGCAACCCCATTCTACTGTGGGTTATGAGGTGCTATGAGCTCTCTTTGAATTCCTTCTGCGCTGCAAAAGTCCTTGAATTCACCACCATTGTCGCTCCTAAGAGCCTTCACCTGCTTCTCCGATTCTTTCTCAACCAGTGCCTTGAACTCACATAACTTTGAGTATGTCTCGCTCTTCTTCTGCATGAAGAAGATCCAGCACTTCCGAGAAAAATCATCAACAAATATCACATTGTACCTGTGCTTTTCTGTCGAAGCTACTGAGAAAGGTCCACACACGTCTGTGTGAATTCTCCCAAGGATCGTCGTGGCGTGACTATCCTTCTCGTGAAAGGTGGCTTTCACAAATTTTCCCAAAGTACATCCCTTGCACTGATCTGACTGCGCAATTGTACCCTTAGGAAGCCCAGTAGAAATCTGCTGCAGTATCTTCAAAGCTCCATGGTGAAGGTGGCCCAATCTCCTGTGCCACAGCTTGCCATCATCCCGGCTCACCACTCCTTCTGCCTTGCCTGCCATTGTTGCGCGGCCATCTACCTACAATTGATAAAGGTTCTTAACTCGAACCCCTATCCTCCAGGTTTCACCTGTTGCCTTACTGCGCAGGAAATCCTTTCCCTCGCTAAAGACAACATCATATCCCTTGTCTTCTAACATGGCCACAGAGATCAGATTCTTCTTCAATCATGGAACATGCATCACTTCCTTCAATACGAAGGGTTTACCAGACTCCCTCTCAAAGGAAATGGTATCGATACCGGTCGCACTGTATCTACCATCATCGCCCATCTCGATGTGCACTCCAAGATCTTTCTCATCCAGATCAGTAAACAAATCTTTGTCTCCGGTCATATGAAAAGACGCACCACTGTCAAGAAACCACACTGAACCCATCATACTTGAGACCAAGCATGCAATCAGTGAAAAATCCAACTCAAATTGTGAGGCTAAGGCCTCTCCAGCTGCAGATCCAGCAGCCTACTTATTTTTCTTCTTTTGTGGACAATTAGTGGCGTAATGTCCGTGTTGGTGACAGTGAAAGCACTTCACCTTGGACATGTCCTTCTTCTTGCCTTTCGCACCGGATTAAGAAGCATTCTTCTTGATCTTCCCCTTCCTTGATTTGGCAGCCAAAGCATAATTTTCTTCATCTGAGTTCTTTGATGAATATTCTTCCCTGGTACTTCGCCTTATCTCCTCTTGCACAAGATCCGACCAAAGTCGCTCTCATCCTGGCAATTTCTCCTGACCATTGACAGAGTCCTGATAGGAATGCCAACTCTTCAGAATCCCAAGAAGATCCAAGCTCACCAAGTCCTCGTCATCTACAATCACCCCCACACTTCCCAGCTCATCCCTGCATTGGATGAACTTCGTGAGATACTTGGGCATACTGTCGTCTTTCTCCATTTTTATGTTCCTGAGTTTATCCTTGAGCGCCAACTTCCTCTGGTCACTCTTGCTTTGGAATAATTCTGTCAATGCTTTCCACATCAAGAATGGAGAAGCCTTACCATGAAGGCTAGACACTGTGATCCTTTACACCTTCCAATAGAATTCTTCGACACTTTGATGTCTTCTTTTGCCATGCGTCAAGTGTGGCAGCATCGCTAGAAGCAGGTTTTGGAATTTCTGCATCTATGAACTCCTTCAACCCATTGTCATCCAGCACTGCCTCCATCCTATACTTCCATGAAATATAATTCGAGCTGCCCTCAAGGGCATACTCCAATCGCAATCCGTTGAAAGACATCTCAACTTCGACACCAAGAAAACACTGCTGCAAATTCGAATTCCACCAGCACAAAACTCAACCGCTTCAATGTTTTGCAATTGCTCCAATGATCAATATCGCTTTGATACCATGTAGAAATTTGAATAACTGTTAAATTATTCACCGAGATTATCCTGATCACACACTATTTGAGCTTCATGCATAATACATAACCTCTTCTACCATTGATCATTAATTTGCGGAAATATAAACAATCGCATGCGCACATTAAAACCATAAACAATCACACATATAAACACAGTATTTATGGGAAAGCTTAAAGCTGAAAACCCCCAAATATCTATATATTATAATGATAGAGATCATGTAACAATAATTGTACAAACTCCTCACAAGCTCTCAGTACAATCTCCAATTGTTACACACTACACAAGCTCAGATCATACAAATCACATGCTCCAATCTGCTCCACCTGTTAGCCAGCCTCTACTGCGCAATCCAATATGGATAATCATGAGATCCAGGTTCAAATCCCACCAGTATGTACTGCGCAATCCTCATTGGCTTCTCCATCAATGTGTGTGCAAATCTCATGCACCAGTATAGTCACAACTGATAGTCACACTACTCTTTCACCTACCTCTCCACTGGTCTCCACTGAAACTGTCCATGCACTACAGTTAACTAATGTATTATTTAGTTGATTTATGAGTTAATAATTAGTGAATTAATTATTAATTAATTCACACCACTCTCACAAGTGTATCAATCAGTTAGACTAGATACAACTAGCTCAACTGTGTCTAACTGAGTTAAACTGAACACAACTCCACCAACTACTTCTACAACTCCACCAAACTCTGTCACATGAGTTCTAACTGAAGTCTCCATGCAAGAGCTCCACTTAACCCTCAGGAATAGCGTAATTCCTTCGACGCCTCCCGTGCCACATCTTTGCACTTAACTCAAGTGCTCCAAGAGAATAAGATAGTGTTTATAGTCCAAATATTATTAAGAGCTAATAATATTTGACATATCTATTTTTAGATCGGCAATCTAAAAATAGATTCCACCCAATATGTCTAAAAATAGAAGTCCATATATTTTTTCCAACTTGACCAACCATCCACAAATAGCATCCTGCAACTCATAGAATATGATCGACATGTCTAAAAATAGACTTGCGCAAAAAATAGCCTGTGGGCCCACTTAGTGAAGGTGACTTCTTTCCACTAAGCTCATCATCTTGTTGCAATCTCAACAATTTTTCATAGTGAAAGAAATTTTACTTAGGGTAGAATTGGTATTACATGGTGTACTTTGGTCCATCTAATAGTAACAGGTTAGATGACCAAAAATTGGTGTAAAAATAACATAATTCAGATGCATGTAGCAGCCACATCTCTTCTCAGAGATAATCTACCATCGTCCGAGCTAGTTTATTTCCATTCTATATGTAAACATATTTTAGTTCTTTGATATTAATGAAATGAAGTTTTATTATTTTTGATGAGGTATTGTGTGATGTTGCTCCTCTTGAAGTTTGTGATGTATTATTAGCCCAACCATGCTTGAGGAAGTGTCATGTCATGTATGAGTTGAGGCCTCACACTGTTATTATTTATTTGGGTAGTAAGTTAGACAGGATACCGAAGGCAGTCTCTCCATACCTACCTCCATCTCTTTGATATATGCTAAGAAATGTAGTAAGATCATCTCCCATATCGGGAAATTTGTTTTCTCTCTGATTCACTCTCAAAGTAAGGGGAAGATCTTGGCCACATCCATGGGCCCTAGGAAGGGTTCCTCCATGCAGCAGAAGCAGGTGGATAAGGTCATGGAGGAATACATGGAAATATTCTCCTCAACCATAGGGGTACCCTTCCACTATTAGTTCAACCATTTGACTGATCTAACTCCTGGAGCACCTCTACCTAACATGTCGATATATCGTTGCTCCATTCTGGAAAATGAAGAGATCAAGCAGAAAATCTAGGAGTTGTTGCAAAAAGGGGACATCCGACCAATTTTCTCACCTTCTGGGAGCCCTATTTTACTTGTACAGAAGAAGGATGGGACCTGGAAGCTCTGCATTGATTATTGACACTAAAAAAATCACTATCAGGAACAAGTATCCAATCCCACTAACTGATGACCTTCTAGTCCAACTCAATGGGGCCAATTATTTCAGCAACATCGATCTAAAGTTTGGCTATCACAAGGTTCAAATATATCCCACAGATGTATGGAAGACAACATTCAAATCCAAGGAAGGCATTTTTGAATGGTTGGTTATGTACTTCGTGTTGAAAGATGCCCCTGATACTTTTATGAGGCTAATGGATGACATCTTGCGGCACTTCACCAACTCATTCATGTTTTTTTAGATGGACGACATCCTTGCCTTCAGAACGAGTTCGAAAGAACACTTGCAATGCATTCAGCAGATCCTTCAAACCCTATGGCAACACAATTTGTGTGCCAACTTGGAGAAATGAACCTTTGGCATGAACCAGGTCCAATATATGGGTTACATCATGATGAAGGCATGCATTTGGATCCAACTAATATCAAAGTCATTCAGGATTGGCCATCTCTCACCACTCTAACAGATTTTCGCAGCTTTTTGGGCCTTGCAAATTTTTATCAGAGGTTCATTTTTGGATTCTCCCATATCAATTGTTCATTGAGCTAGATTACCAAGGGCATAGAAAAAGCAATTTTTCTTGGTCTGAGTTCCAACAGAAGGAGTTAGTTAAGTTGAAGTGTTGTCTTTGCTCTGCACTAGTACTCACATTTCCAAACCTGCAATAGCCATTTGAAATTGAGACAGATGTTTCCGACTATTCTATTGGTGCAATCCTCACCCATAACTGGCATCCAGTGGTCTATCATAGTGAAACGCTTTCTAATAATTCAAAAGTAACCCACCTATGATAAAGAGATGTATTCCATCGTGCAGGCTTGTCAACAATGGAAGAATTACATTTTGGGTAAGGAGACGGTCATCCACACTGATCACATACCTCTCTAGTTTATACAGACACAAGGGAAGTTGCAGAATGATCGCCATCATAAGTCATCTACATATCTGCAAAAATTCCACTTTAACATTAAATACAAAAAAGGGCATCGCCAATCATGTTGCAAACTGCCTCAGCCGGCCCCCAGTTGCAGCACTGACTATTGTTCTCAACTCTTGAAGCCACGAGACCTCTGTATGGTCACAACTATACAAAAATGATCCATAGTTCGTCTGATCATACCAAATGCTAGTAGATGGAAATCAAGTTCCTGATTTCCACCTCAAAGATGCATTATTATGCTACCTAGGCCACCTTTGTGTTCCTTCAAGCGAGCCTGTTATCGGGTCGTAGGATATTTTGGTGTGGAGAAAACTGTGGTCGTACTAAAAAATTAATTTTATTGTCCAAAACTCCGACAGTATGTTGGGAAATATATCATATCATACTTTCCACCATTATTGGACACATCAGACATTGCAGAACAACTCACACCAATAGAGCTAAACACCAACTGCATGGAGAAGGCCACAACGAATCATATCATGAACACACAAACCAAGGAAACTCGCCAACAAAAGATCGAACTATATCAGGTTGTAAAGGTAGTCAAACTCCTACACCAAGGCAAGTGGCTCACAAGGGACCAAGTTCAGCAGAAGTATCCCCATCTCATGGAGGCACTCAACGTAATGGGGAGTATTGCTTCTTATTGGGGGAGGATTGATCCAGGTGGATATTGGTGGCCACCCACCTATTCCACTTAGACTCCCACAATTTTTTCTTTCATTTTTTCAGTTTCCTTAATTGTAGCACAATTTTCTATTTTTGACAGTTTTTAGAGTCCTGAACTTCTGGAGCCATTTTGAGGCCCTAAACAACATTTTTTTGGAAAATAGGAAATTATGATTTTTAAAATAACGTTTGTGGTCGAAATTTTTAGTCCTCGGATAGATATTTCTAACGAGGTATTATGTATTTCAAACGAAGATCATATTCCAAAGTTACAACCCCGGAAAGTTGATGTACATGTACCAATTTACCCCAACGGGGCCCAAAGTTTTGGTGATTCATCTCCTAGGGTTAGATTTTTGGATGTGTGGGGTTTCCCATTGTTTCTCAACAATAAATAGGCCTTTGAGCCTCATTGTAACATAGTTTAGAGACATGTATCCGCCACATCTCTTCTCAGAGATAAGTTATCATCGCCCTAGCTAGTTTATGTCCATTATGTATGTAAGTATATTCCAGTTCTTTGATATTAATGAAATGAAGTTTTATTCATGCTACACATATGTGTTTATCTTTATATATGTATTCTATTGCATTCCTTTATAAGTCTCGATTACCCAAAAGGGAAAAAAATGATGATGCAAAGGGGAAAAGGGATGATGCAGGGGGGATAGAGACCAAAACTAGCCTTCGCAGGGCTGAAACTTGAAACCACAACTTTAGACAAATTTTATTTCTTCAAATCTATAATTCTGCTCAATTTCTTCAATAGTTTTCCCTGCAAAATTTTTGAGATACTAGATTTTACCCTCAAGGGCCTAGATCTAGCTCTATTTCAGCTTTATCCACTTGATCTCACCAGCAAAAATAGATTTACAAATACCAAAAACCCTAATATATGTAAAAAAATTCTTAAAACCCAAAACCCCAATTAGCAAAAAATATTTACGAAATTATTTTACAAATATACAATTCTTGAAAGAAATTTTGGAGAATTGAATTTTATATGGAATTTTTCTTTGATAAATGGAAAATAACACTTCGAAAAATTAATGCATGTTATACCCTTAACAAAGTTAAATCAACCACATAAATATTTGGAGTCCAAACAAGGTCAGGTCATGCCCACAGTTTTTGAACTTGGAGACCAAGGACTGGGGAACCTGCAAACACTATATATATTTCTCAAGAAAAATTGTTAGACATATGGTAAATCAAATCATTTAAGACAAACCCAAAATCTATCAATAGAATCACTTTATCCCCATCTAATGAAAACCAAATTTTAACATTAATCAGCACCATATAGAAAATCTCGTATGCAACACATACCACAAATCAACAAACGCTTAACACCTTGAAAAGCACCAAAAGTCTTTATTATGATTCATATAAATGTTCCCAGTGGGACAATATTGTTACATCAATGCTTCTGCAGCAATTTCTTAGACAAACATCAGATGGATTTGACACAAAAATGAGTCTCTATATATAGATAAATCCTCCAAGTGGAAAAACAACGGCTAATTGGATTGATCATTGTCAAAATAATCTTAGTTGTAAAAAAATACTTAATTATATTTTAATCTTAGCCATTGAATTTTTATTTTTGATTAATTTTTTAATTCCATTTATATCAGCTCAAAATTAATTATTTTGAGTTAACTTCCTCAAATTTTTTACTTTGACTTAACCACCAAGGTCGAAGGGTCCAATTTTTCTCGAAATATCCAATATTCCCTTGGTGGACGACCTCCAAAAATTAATTATTTTGATACCCACGATTTTTTCCACTTGGAGAATTTAATCTCTAAGACAATTTAATTTTACTCTAATTAATTAATTTTATGGCTTAGGATTAATTTTATTTTTGTCAAAAAATTTAATTAATTGACACTTGATGGGAATTAATGTTTTTTCAGCCCTCTAATATTTTTACCATGGTGTTTAAGTATGAGGGACCATGCATTAAAATATTTTTTACATAATATTTTACAATTTAACCCTCAAAGGGGGAATACCCATTTGGCTTAGACCCTCAAATTACACACTTCATTCTGCGATAAAATATGATCTAGTAAACTAAGTGATTTGTAATAAAATAATTTATTCAACAGACTTAAATTGTTCCCAAATCACTTTTATATAAGTCTCGATTAAAACACTATGACTCACCTAAGACCTTAACGAACAATTCAACCCTAGCTTTGGGGTGAGGTTGGAGGGAAAAACTTTTTCGATTGTCCGTGTTTAGAAACACAAATGAGTCAGTGAGACAAAAAACCTCCTACGATGAAACTTTCGCCAAAGTAGTAAGCTTGCCTAGGCTATTAAATACATTCATGGTCTTACTAGCATCATTTACATTACAAAACTTGCAGAATGGGTTTACAATGGCACATGTAACTACTTGAAGATTATATGATCACTTGAAAAATCTTTGCATATCTGCTTCCTTGAACTTTGAAAAAGTGTTCAACAGATCCAAGGCACATTTAAGTACGCCAATATCACCTTTGAAACCTCAACTTGTGATATTTTAAAGCAAAAATATCTGAAGTAATGGGTCTTGCCTTCGCTGTGTATGCACAATAATTCAAGGAATGCATTTTAGATTGATATCATGTCCAGGCTTGTCGTGCTACTTGAATTCCAAGTTCGAGAATAATAATTTCATTGTTCCAACAGTTTCACTTGTTAGATACGTTGCATGCTATATTTGGAAGCCAATTTGAAGAAACAAACTAACACAGTGAAAGAATTTAATCTAAGTTGAAAAATTGGTTAAAGAAGTTGGTAATGAGTGCAATTGATAGCCTTCAACAAGGTATGTCACTCTTGTAACATGGTGTTCTTATTTTGGAGTCAAAAGTTAGAAAAAAACAAACATTAGAGTGAATTGTATGAGGATTGTAGTTGTACGGTGATGAGGATAGAGGTGCAGAATATCAGTTGCATTCAACTCAACAAGGAAGAAGATAATTGTTGAACTCTCTTTTAAGGAGGTATTTATTGAAGGTTTACACATCCTACAAAAGTCAGAGAGAGATAGTTCACGTCTTGTAGTAAGGGTTTTATCATTATTATAGTAGGTTTTATGGAACAAGGGTTCTTGTAAGGGTTTCATTGTTCGTATTTTACTGTCTGTCATTATATTGCAAATGTTCCACTATTCCTAGTATGGCAGCCCACAAAATTTTAAAGAAGTATATTTTTTGTAAGTGGGCCATTGTACTTGGTACGAGAACCCACAATTGTGTGTCAAACTTATTATCATTTTCAGGGTGGTTGGGTGGTGCTATGTAGGTGGTTGAAGTAATCCTCGGGTTAGAGCTTCAAAACACTTCAGGGTAGTAGGGTGGTGCTACGGAAAGTTAGATATTTTTAGGGTGTTGGAGCATCCTTTCAAAAACTGTTGATAAAATTAGGGCATTGAAGCATCCTTTAAGTTGGAGTTGCAAAACTGAATGTTTTTCTAGACTACTAGGGCATTAGGGCTTCCTTTTTTCACTTGGAGCTGAGGTGTTTGATATACTCACAAAATTATTAGAAAAGTATTCAGTGGGCTCCAGCCCTATCTTCCAAGGCACCGACCTTATCTCGATGAGGCTCCAACCTCTTGGGCTCCAATGTTTTCTTCAACGATCCTTGACAATCTTCAACTATCCCCTCACTTAGTCTCAACGTCACGTCATCAATGACAACCTTGTCTCATCATGAATGTGTCTCCACTTCTCTTCATGTCACCCAAACACTTTGTCCAAGGTCACCTCATGATGGCTAATGCATCATGTCCTTCAATGTTATATCCAAGATAACACAAGGCTTCTCAATAAAATGTCTTCAATTTGGAACGTTCTTCAAGGTCAATGCACAAGGGATTCAATCAAAGTCTCCAAGAAGGTCTTCAAGCTAACCTTTAAAAAAGGTGTCTTCCATACTCCTTGCCCAAACAATATATCTCTCCACAAGCTCCTTAATAGGTGCTCCAAAATTCTTCACTGTTAATCTATGTCTCCACCACTAATATTGATGTTACACAACTAATCTCTATCCTTGGTGATGTAAATATTTCTTCATTGTAGGTTTCACAATCTAAATTTGGGAGGTAAGACTGGGTTTAGGTCCTCCTTGTTGACTGCTCAAGTTTGCACCTAAAAGGTATTCCCAAAATATACTTCAAGAGATCTCCAACTATGTGACTGTCCAAGGCTCCAAAAACTTCACTGTTCATGCTTCGAAAATTATCACTATTCAAACTCTCACTTCTTCAAAATTTCTTCAATTTCCAGCACCGAGCTCACTGTTATATAAATGCAAATGTATTAATTCACAAAATTGTCTAATACGAGCTCAAAAGAGGACACTATAACTTCAGGCTCACTATAGTCAAGGATTCGAACTACTTTTGACACCACAGGTTAGAGATTCATCACAAAAGAGCACACTGAAGTCTTGTAGTCTTGATAAGAGGCTGCAATAAGATTTGAAGACTTGTAGCTATGTTGAGACTACAAATATAAAAATGTCTAAGTCTATGTTCTGAAGCTATACCATAATACCGAGCCTTTATAACACTGATATGAGGGCTGGTATAGTATAATCACTTTTCAGTATGACACTCGGCACCAAGAAGCAAAACAATTCAGCAGATCTGAGGTTATAATACCGTGACTCCACAGTTTTTTGGGCTTCACAAAAGTCCACAGATGATTGTCATTGTTTCGGCCTCCAAAGTTTATTGTAACACACCACAGATACTTGTTCGAGCTTCTAATCAATCCAAGACTTATTTCAATAATTTTGCACTTTTTCTGAGAGTCCTCACAAAACTTTTAATTCGGTTTAGTGATCTTTAAGCCTAAACAAATTTGAGAACAACTCCTTTCATCCTTAAGCTTCTTTCTTCGGTGTCTTAGTTGTTTTTCCTTATCTTCTGAGATATCTTCGCCGAAATTCCTTGGTCAAATGAACTATCTGAGCCTCCTTTTTATATGAGTTTGACATCAAGATGAAATGATGCATCTTTCTGGAGGTAGGCCGACATGTGTAGGCTGGCACAGGTAGGCTCAAGGAAAGAATTATTTCCTTAACTTGACAAATTAATATCTCCCAAACCGCTTGGAGTTTCCAGGCAAGTAAGAGCTTATTAGAAAGCTAAAATTATTCTCTAAAAGGTGGTGTAGGTTTCATAATGAAATTCTACCTCTAAGGTAGTAAAAAATATGTTTTAATGTGACTGTTCATTTATTGGTGCAGAATTAGAGGTAGGCAATGTAGACTTCTTCTTGGATGGGCTTCCCCTTATTAGGCTTATTCATCATAGGCTCGGGATGTCATCCATGTCATCATGTCATCAAGTGTTCTTCAGGTCATGTCCCTAGACATTGACCACGTCATCAAATGGTCCTCCATCAACCATGTCATCTTGACATCCTATTGGATCCAATCTTCTTCATCAAGAGTAAGCACATCATCATTAATGGCATCCTTATTAGCTAAGAGGCATGACATCATCATATGGAACCAGGTATTTCAATAGTATTTACATCTCACTCAATTTCATATTTACATCAATGACAACCTTAGTCCAACAATCTCCCCCTTTGTCATTGATGGCAATATTCTTGCCCTTCCAATATTTTCTCCCCCTTTGACATTAATGGAAAACGGGGTACCCAAGAACTCCCCCTATCATCATGCTTCATGTTGCTCCCCCTTGTCATGGTGCTCTTCCTGGAAATGTGGTTCATGATAGACGTGTTTACATTTCTTCATGTGATGAACCATCTCCCCCTGTCTGCACAAATTCCTTTAGCTCATGAAGGATTGCTCGCCTTGTGTGATCAAGTAGAAGGCATCATCATAATATCAAGTTTTTATTCAATGGAGTTGCTTCCTAGATATGATTTATCAAGATTTTCTATGCGTAACTCATCAAGGATTTCATAGGACCCACTCACAGATCACTTTCTGCAAGAATACTCAAGAAACACAAAGCTCCCCCTAATTTTATGCATGGTCTCCTTTGAGGCAGAGTCTTGTCATCAAATACCTGGAATATCGAGGATGACTTATCAAGTCAACAACATGTGTTGTTGGCTAGAATGTTCAAGAGATTTCCAGATTCAACTTGTTTCATTTTGTATAGTTGTGTTACTTTCTTCGTTGGCTTGGTTGTCATGGTTTTAGCTTGTTTAGGAACCCAAGTCAAGTTTTGAATCATGAGCCATATGTCCAATGTTATGGAAATTGAAGCATTCCATATTATTCGTGAGTGAAGAAGCATGATTTCTTTCAAAAATTTCTTCTAGGAGATTAACAGCAACCATTATATTTGTCTTTGTGATATGTCCTACAATATTTTTCCATGTTCCCAAAGTTTGTACAATAATAGCAATATCCAAGAAATATACTTTGGTACCTAGGAGATAAAGAGTTCCTTGAAGTAGTTCTGAAGCCTTTTTGCCTTGGGATACTTCATGATATTCATTGCCTTTTGTATTCTTGACACCATCTGTAAGTATCCTTAGAGTAGGGTTTCTTCTAATGTCACCTTGACTCTTGCCTTTTCTAGAAGTGGGAGTATCATTTCTTCCTGACTTCCTCACATCTTTGTTGTTTGAAGCATTATCATTCTTGCTTGACAGTTCACCTGCATAGCCAAGACCCGATTTATCAAGGGGGGATCTTTGATGACTTAGGATTTCATCTAGGGTTTGAGAACTCTTCAATTTCTTATTCAGAAAGTCAACTTCCTTTTTAAGAGAGACAATTTCTCCTTTCAATTTTTCACAATCTTCATCTTTCATGACCAGTTTCTTCTTCATTTATTCCATCATCCTTGTTTCTTTGTGTGCTTCAATTTTAAGGGAGATGATATTTGATTTCATTATGAATATTTCTTCATTCTCATTTTCTAGACTGCTCTCCATTTCTTCTTTTATTCTTGTAGCTTCACATGTTTCATCCTTGAGAAGATTCATGTAGGATTTTAGTTTGAATATTTCTTCATCCTTTTCTTCCAGTTGGAATATCATGGTGTTTCTCTCCTTTTTTGCTTTATCAACTTGTCCTTCTATTAATGCCAAAGTTTCCATCACCTTCTCGACTCCTTGTGCTTGTTTCCTTGCTTCTTCTAGTTGAGATCTAAGAGAGGAGACCTCTTCCTCGTATTGACCAATTTCTGCTTCAAGATTGTTCAAGCTCTTAAGACTTTTTTCAAGGTGGCTTGACAAAGTTTCTTCCCTTTTCTTTGCCTTGTCCAATTGATTTTTCATAGATATGACTTCTCCATTATGCTTCCTTTTGTTTTGATAAAATTCCTCCTTAAGTTTAGCGACCTCCTTATCTCTATCTTGTACTTGAAGCTTGAAAAATTCAACTTCCTCCCTTATCTTTCCTTGGTTACCAACTTGCGCTTTCTTCTTAATTTCCTCATTATCCTTTTTCAACCTATTAATATCTTCCATGGAAGCCATAAGTTTACTCAGGAGACCTTCTTCAAAGTCTTATTTTTTCTCTTCATATTCTAGCTTTTCTTTAGCCTTGTTGTCATCTCTCTTATCTTCAGTTTATTTGATGGATTCTGGACTTCTTTCTTGTTTTCCATCATCTTCTTAACTACAGATCATTTTCAATGCTCCCTAGTGAAGACCATGAAGTTTGTCCCATATGACTTTTGCCGACTAACATTTTTCAAAATTGGCCTTCATAGAATTTGGTAACCCATTCAAAATTGCCTTCATTGCTCTTGTATTGTACTCCTTGGATTCTTCGTCCATCGTGTCATCAGTAATCACTGATTTCCAAACTTAAATTCCTTCAGTCTTCACGAAATTCCTCATTCTTGCCTCCCATATATCAAAATTTCCATTGAACAATGGAGCTTTGTTGACCTGGTTTACATCTGAATTCTTAATTGAGGAAGGGGCATTTTCACATGCTTTGGAGCCTTTACTCCTTGGTGTTGCCATGTGTGTTCTAATGATCAACCTTCAAGTTTTTAGGCTTTGAATGAAGCTAATAGATCCATTATTCTTCATCAAGAGTAAGCACATCATCATTAATGGCATCCTTATTAACAAAGAGGCATGACATCATCATCTGGAACAAGGAATCTCAAGAATATTGACATCTCAGTCAATGTCATATTGACATCAATTACAATCTTAGGCCAACAATCTCCCCATTTGTCATTGATGGCAATATTCTTTCCCTTCCAATATTTTCTCCCCCTTTGACATCAATGGCAAACGGGGTACCCAAGAACTCCCCCTATCATCCTGCTTCATGTTGCTCCTCCTGTCATGGTGTTCTTCCTAGAAATGTGGTTCATGATAGATGTGTTAACATTTCTTCATGTGATGAACCATCTCCCCCTATTTTCAAAAATTCCTTTAGCTCATGAATGATTGTTCGCCTTGTGTGATCAAGTAGAAGGCATCATCATAATATCAATGTTTTCTTCAATGGACTTACTTTCAAGAGACGATTTATCAAGATTGTCCATGTGTAACTCATCAAGGATTTCATAGGACGCACTCACATATCACTTTCTACAAGAATACTCAAGAAACACAAAGCTCCCCCTAACTATATGCATGGTCTCCTTTCAGGCAGAGTCTCGTCATCAAATGCCTGGAATATCAAGGATGACTTATCAAGTCAACAACATGTGTTGTTGGCTAGAATGTTCAATAGATTTCCTGATTCAACTTGTTTCCTTTTCCATACTTGTGTAACTTTCTTCGCAAGCTTGGTTGTCATGGTTTTAGCTTGTTCAGGAACCCAAGTCAAGTTACAATCATGAGCCATGTGTCCAATGTTATAGAAATTGAAGCTTTCCATCTTATTCATGAGTGAATAAGAATGAGTTCTTGCAAAGTTTCTTCTAGGAGATTGACAGTGAACATTATATTTGTCTTTGTGATATGCCCTACAGTATTTTTCCATGTGCCAAAAAATTGTACAAGAATAGAAATATCCAAGAAATATACTTTGGTACCTAGGAGATGAAGAGTTCCTTGAAGTACTTCTGAAGTATTTTTGCCTTGGGATTATTTTATGATATTCATTGCCTTTTGTATTCTTGACACCATCTGTAAGTATCCTTAGAGTAGGGTTTCTTCTAATGTCATCTTGACTCTTTCCTTTGATGGAAATGGGAGTATCGTTTCTCTCTGACTTCCTCACATCTTTGTTGTTTGAAGCATTATCATTCTTTCTTTAGGGTTCACCTGCATAGCCAAGACCTTATTTATCAAGGGGGGATATTTGATGACTTAGGATGTCATCTAGGGTTTGAGAACTCTTCAAGTTCTTATTCATAAAGTCAACTTCCTTTTTAAGAGATACAATTTATCCTTTCAATTTTTCACAAACTTCATCTTTCATGACTAGTTGCTTCTTCATTTCTTCCATCATCCTTGTTGCTTCGTGTGCTTCGATTTTAAGGGAGATGATATTTGATTTCATTATGAATATTTCTTCATTCTCCTTTGCTATACTGCTCTCCATTTCTTCTTTTATTCTTGTATCTTCACATGTTTTGGCCTTGAGAAGATTTCTGTGTAATTTTAGTTTGAATATTTCTTCATCCTTTTCTTCTAGTTGGAATATCATGATGTTTCTCTCCTTTTCTGCTTTATCAACTTTTCCTTCTATAAATGAAAAATTTTCCATCACCTTCTTGGCTCCTTGTGCTTGTTTCCTTTCTTCTTTTAGTTGAGATCTAAGAGAGGAGACCTCTTCCTTGTATTGACCAATTTCTGCTTCAAGATTGTTCAAGCTCTTAATTCTTTGTTCAAGGTGACTTGAAAATTTTCTTCCCTTTTATTTTCCTTATCTAATTGATTTTTCATAGATATTACTTCTTCATTATGCTTTCTTTTTTTTTGATGAAATTCCTCCTTAAGTTTGGCGAGCTCCTAATCTCTTTATTGTACTTGAAGCTTGAAAAAGTCAACTTCCTTCGTTATCTTGTCTTGGTTACCAACTTGCGCTTTCTTCTTAAGTTACTCATTTTTCATTTTCAACCTATTAATCTCTTCCATGGAAGCCATAAGTTTATTCAGGAGATCTTCTTCAAAGTCTTCTTTGTTCTCTTCATCTTCTATGTTTTCTTTAGCCTTCTTGTCATCTCTCTTATCTTCAACTTACTTGATGGATTATGGACTTCTTTGTTGTTTTCCATCATCTTATTGACTAGATATAATTGTCAACGCTCCTTTTGAGTGAATATCATGAAGTTTTTCCCATATGACTTTTGCTAACAAACATTTTTCAAAATTGGCCGTCATTGAATTTGGTAACCCTTTCAAAATTGCCTTCATTTCTCTTGTATTGTACTCCTTGGATTCTTAGTCCATCGTGTCATCAGCAATCACTGATTTCCAAACTTCAATTCCTTGAGTCTTCATGAAATTTCTCATTCTTGCCTCCCATATATCAAAATTTCCATTGAACAATGGAGCTTTGTTGACCTAGTTTACATCCGAATTCTTAACTGAGGAAGGGACATTTTCACATTCTTTGGAGCCTTTATTCCTTGGCTTTGCCATTTGTGTTCTAATTATCAGCCTTCAAGTTGTTAGGCTTTGAATGAAGGTATTGTCTCTGATTCCAATTGTTGGATATACTGAGGGGGGGGGGTGAATCAGTATTTCTTTTCAATTGTTATTTTTACTAGTTAGATCACTTATATTTAGAACACAAAATGAAAAATGATGGAATAAATACTTTTATTAATTTCCTCTTGCAATAAATCAAGTACACTAATAGTATAGGGCTCCAACCCTAGATGAAGACTCCAATATTCCAGGCTCCAACCTTTATTGTGCCAAGCATCGACTTGGACTTTCCAAGGCTCCAACATTGTCAATTTGAGGCACCAACCTCTAGGCCTCCAACCCTATCTCTAGTATAGGCTCCAACCTAGTTTCTTGAGAACTCCAATCCTCTAGGGCTCCAACCCTATCTTCCAAGGCACCGACCTTATCTCGATGAGGCTCCAACCTCTTGGACTCCAACCCTCAGCTTCACTTCATCAAAATATGTTTGGTTATTCTTTACAACTCCCAATGTCTTCTTCAACGAGCCCTGACAATATTCAACTATCCCCACACTTAGTCTCCACGTCACATCATCAATGACAACCTTTTCTTCTCATGAATGTGTCTCCACTACTCTTCATGACACCCAAACACTTTCTCCAAGGTCACCTCATGATGGCTAATTCATCATGTCCTTCAATGTTATCTCCAAGATCACTCAAGGCTTCTCAATAAAATGTCTTCAATCTGGAACCTTCTTCAAGGTCACTCCACAAGGGCTTCAATCAAAGTCTCCAAGAAGGCCTTCAAGCTAACCTTTAAAAAAGGTGTCTTTGATGCTCCTTTACCAAACAAGATAACTCTCCACAAGCTCCTTAATAGGTGCTCCAAAACCCTTCACTGTCAATATAGGTCTCAACCACTAATATTTATGTTACACAATTGATCTCTATCCTTGGTGATGTAAATATTTCCTCACTGTAGGTTTCACAATCTGAAACTGGGAGGTAAGACTGGGTTTAAGTCCTCCTTGTTGACTGCTCAAGTTTTCACCTAAAAGGTCTTCCCAAAATCTACTTCAAGAGACCTCCAACTACGTGACTGTCCAAGGCTCCAAAAACTTCTTTGTTCATGCTTCCAAAATTATAACTGTTCAAGCTTTCAATTCTTCAAAATTTCTTCATTGTCCAGCACCGAGCTCACTGTTATATAAATGTAGATGTATTAATTCACAAAATTTTCCAATCCGAGATAAAAAGAGGACACTATAACTTCAGGCTCACTATAGTCAAGGATTTTGAACATCTTTTGACACCACAAGTTATAGATTCATCACAAAAGAGCACACTAAAGTCCTGTAGTCTTGATCTAAGGCTGCAATAAGGTTCGAAGTCCTGTAACTATGTTGAGACTGCAAATATAAAAACATCTGAGCCTATGTCATGAATTTATACCATAATACCGAGCCTTTATAACACTGATTCAAGGGCTGGTATAGTATAATCACTTTTTAGTATGACACTTGGCACCAAGCCGCAAAACAATTCAGCAAATCTGAGGTTATAATATCGTGACTCCACATTTTTTTGGGTTTCACAAAAGTCCACAAATGACTGTCAGAGTTTGGGCCTGCAAAGGTTGTTGTAACACGCCAGAGAGACTTGTCCGAGATTCTAATCAGTTCAAGACTTAATTTCAGGAAGTCTGCACTTTTTTTGAGAGTCCTCATAGAAAATTTAATGTGGTTTAGTGATCTTTAAGCCTAAATAGATTTCAAAACAGTTGCTTTCATCCTTAAGCTTCTTTCTTCGGTGTCTTAGTTGTTGTTCCTTATCTTATGAATTGTTGGTCAAATGAATTGTTTGAACCTCCTTTTTATATGATTTTGACGTCAAGATGAAAGGATGCGTCTTTTTGGAGGTAGGCTGACATGTGTAGGCTAGCAGAAGTCGGCTCAAGGAAAAAATTATTTCCTTAACTTGAAAAATTCATATCTCCCAAACCGCTTGGATTTTCCGGCCAAGTAAGATCTCGCTAGAAAGCTAAAATTATGCTCTAAAATGTGGTGTAGTTTTCATAGTGAAATTATGTGTCTAAGGTAGTAAAAAATATTTGTTAATGTGACTGGTCATTTATTGGTGCAGAATTGGAGGTAGGCAATGTAGAATTATTCATGGATGGGCTTCCTCTTATTAGGCTTCTTCATCATATGCTCATGATGTTATCCATGTCATCATGTAATCAAGTGTTCTTCATATCATCTCCCTAGACATTTTCCACGTCACCAAATGTTCCTCCATCAACTATGTCATCTTGACATCATATTGGATCCATTCTTCATCATCAAGAGTAAGCACATCATCATTAATGGCATCCTTATTTACCAAGAGCCATGACATCATCATCTGGAACCAGGCATCTCAAGAATATTTACATCTCAGTCAATGTCATATTGACATCAATGACAACCTTAGGCTTACAAAAGGATTAATATCCTTGGGAGATGGTTCAAAGGAATGTAGCATGGCATACAAGTGGACCACATGTGAAATATTGATGAATCTCTTTCTGGTATATGACATGACTCATGGATGAAAGTGGTGGATGATCTATGCCCTATGGAGATAAAGTTGAAGATTCCTCAATATCAAAATGCATGACATCGAGGAGAGGAATTCTTCATGAGCAGTTTGGTGTTTTCATCATCCCTGCTGCAGGTCCCTGGTTAAGAGGGAGCCTGGTACTAAGTTTCTTACTTGGAAGAAACTTGAAGTATGTCCTTCCTAAATTAAAAGGAACTGATGGATATGATTCTTTAAATTCATGTGTCATGCACTAGACCAGGACTAACAACCATAAGTCTTACTGAAGGCCATGAGGGGAGAATCGATAGACACATCATTCTGGTCTTCACCTCGAAGACATAATGGAGGATTAGGTAATCATCTGGAATCTGATACTCTTTAAGAATGAGATATGACATTCAAGATAAGAGTATTCTGGGACCGATATTCTTTGAGGGATAGCTACCCAAGAGAAGAATAGTCCATGAAGTTCATACTCTGGGAACACCCGGGTGGAGTATGTGCCTTGGAGAGACAATGACTATGGTGTTTATAAGTCATGTGTCTCGCCAGCATTGAAGCCCATTTTCTCATTGAGAGATGGGGTTGTTATTCAAGGTTTTTCATTAGGAAAATATTGGTTGATATGATGCTATAAAGATGTGATTACCAATATGATTCTTCTTATGAGATTCTTCATAATGAAAGTGACCATGTACTAGTTTGAATACCTCCCTAGTTAAGAGGGAGTGTTGGAAAGTGTAACTAGGTTCAACCTTCATATTGACTATATAATTATGTATTTATGTAATGAAAATACAATGATAATAAAATGTATTTTTGTTAAGCTTTCTTCATGGGTTTCATGAGCAAGGAATTTTATTACAGGTCAAAAGACTTCTTCTTGATGTATTTTATGGATTTGTCATCTTGTCATAAATGTATTAATTAGAGTCATGTAAATGGAGTGTCACTCATGTAATATCAGTCATGTATGCCTCAAGACCTTGTCATATTAAGCTTGAAGACATGACTCAATATGGTTCTCAAGATCAGCATTGGAATATCTCCTCAAGACAACATATGAACAGTGGACAAGTCGGCTCATAAACCCCTGATCAAGTCGGCTTCATAACCTATGGACAGGTCATCTAATTTTTAGTTAGGATCAACTATTTATAGGAGCATGTGGATTTCAGTTTGACATAGAATTTCGGACAAGAGCTATGCAATTTAGTGAGAGTTTCAGGACTGAAGAAAAGTGCGAAAAGAGAATATTAGAAATGTGCTTTGATGCATAGAAGGGGACAGTTCAAAAAAGAAGGAATTTAGGATATTTCTGTGTTTATCAAATGGTCTGCAATTACAGTACAGATCTCAAGAACCTGTAATTTCAGCGAAGGACAATGATGATTTTCAAGGGTCAAAACTATTCAGTTCAGGGCTATCTTTAAGTGGAACAAAGTACTGGTATAATACCAAATAGAGAAGTCACTTGGAAATATAATAAAGGAGATGATTGAAGGCTAAGGTTATTGTATTAAATATTTTTAAATAGAGACCAATTTTCTCTAAGTATCAAGTGCAGAATAGTGCATAAAGAAGGAAGAAGACAGCTAGAGACCGAGCTCTCTCATCCTAGTGCAGAAAGGTAAAAAAAGGTGAAGGACGATGCAGAAAATAAGGAACACCCTAAGGAGTCAAGGAAGAAGCAGTGACAAGGTCTTGGAGGCATACAAGGGTCAAGGGTCCGTGTCATGGTTATGGTACTTGTCATATGAAAGTCTATAAGAAGAATTCCTTGTTGGTTTTCCTCTCCAAGAGGGAGAGGTTTTGGCCCTGTCTTGAATAGCCTAAATTTGTGTCTCTTGTGTTTTGGTAATTGACTTGATGAAAGAAATAATAAGCTAAGAAGAGAAGACATAAGTAAAGGAAGCAAGCTCACAAGTAATTGTCATGAAGATAATTCTAATTAAGCATTTCCCTACCTAATTCTCAACAATCACTACTACCACCTAGAATCCTCGTCATCATCGAGGAGCCATGGCTACCACCCAGAACTAAATACAATGGGAAATATCAACATATCCCAATGTGTATGGATCACACTCTATCCCAAAGTCCTCGACAATAGGTGAGATGAAATTACCGAAGGTGAGGATCACACTTTACCCTATTGTCCTTGATCATCCATCTTAACCTGAAGAGTTAGATGGTAGAACACTTACATCCACCAAATTGGGAGAGATCCACCTATTGTAAGGGGTAGGGATCACACTATACCCCAAGTCCCTCAACCCATTGGACAGAAGGGAGAGGTTATCCCATAGAGTGGGCAGGACGCTAATTGGGGCATACTCTGACTAAGGGATATCCTAGGTGTCAACATCCTATCGGTCAGAGGTCTCTCATCCCCAAGAGCCTTATAGCTCCATTCCTCACCTTGGGAGCTCAACCAAGGGGGAAAATCACTACTTAATATTCTTGATCAACCTATACCATTTCCCGGGAGGGTCACATTCATCAATCCAAGTGATTCTCTGAAGATCAGAAACATATCAAAGTGCTCATATTTGGTACCGACTCATAACAACTTGTTGAAGAGGACCAAGAGCAACAATTATCTATTTTTCCTGTTCATATAGGGCATCAAAGGTTAGATCCAATGTATTACATCAAAAAAAAGGAACACCATAGTCATCCTTTCTCCCTCTTATACAGGGGGTAGCAAACACGGGGCTAATCATAATATTAATCCATGAAGATATATTTTTCCCGAATATACATGACTAGATTCTCCACCATTTGGAAAGAAATTTAGGTGATCATCTGAGGAGACACATATTTTGAGCCTACTCTGAGGCTCTTTCTCTATGGAATCCAAGAAAAGTTCTGAAGCTAATCATCTATGCTCTATGAAGGTATGAGGCTCCATGGCTAATGTGAATCTGAGGCATAAATTAGTTTTGATATGTGAATCTTTGAGGCACTGTTCATGGGATCAATGCAAAGATCCTATGGAATGGTCTCTATGGCTAATAATATGGAATAAAGGATGAAATTAGGGCTCTTGTTGGTGACAAACATTAAGCGTCTTGTGGGAATTTTTGTGGACAATCTTGTGGACTCTCTATAGGATAGACATGTGGCATCCAATGGACAGACCCGTGGTAGACTTGATGTGGACTGTTGTCTTGATGGAGGGTTGACTTGGCAACTGGATCTTCTAGTCAGTTAGATGTGACTGGGATTTCTCTTATTGACGAAGAATCTATAAGGAAAGGATTGATGGGTTTTCCCCTTGTGGGTTTTTCCCTAGTCTCTGCCCTAAATTTTTCTATCTATTGTGCATTTTGATCTCCATAATTAAACGTATAATTTCTTAATGACATATCTGAATTAAGAAAATGCTAAATAAAACATATATGAATAGTCACAAGTGATTATCATGTTCATAAATTCTATCTTGCATTCAAATTTCAACATGGTTTCAGGGCTAAGATGAAGGCGAAGGATACAAGGAACATAAGGGTGAAAATAAGTAGAGGAATACTTACTTGGGACCTAAATGATTTGGTACGAAAGTTTGAGGCATAAAATCAGCATTAAAATCCAAACTTTGTGACAGGTCTCTCTTTGTTTAAGGGACACGATTCCTGATGTCATTTTCAAATTCTTTGTGATTATTCTTCTATGTATTTGAGGGTCGAGATACTTGAGGCTAGCTTTTGTTAAGTCCCTATATTAATAGTGTAGTCCCTTATTATGTTAGTGTAGCCCCCATTATTGCTATTTTTGTAACCCTATAACCCCCATATTGTTATTATTGTGCCCTTACATTATTATTGGTAGGTCGGCTAGGATTACATTGTGGCCCCATGGAATCCTATATATAGAAAGGAGGTTTTTTCATTTGTATCATCCAAGAATTGTTCATTCATGTAATGTATTGGAGGTTTCCCCCTCGAAGTGGCTTATTTTGAAGGCGTTGATATCTCTTTTCTTCTATTTTTGGGGCTAGTTTCACAACATTTGGTATCAGAGCTTTGGATTATAGGGTTCCGCTGCTCCAAACAAGTCATCGTGGAATTTTCGCTATAACTTTTTTCTACGAAGATTTAAAAACTAAAATTTTTATAGTGCGAAGCTAAAATCCTGAGGAACCTCGTCACAAAATTTCAGAGCTTGGTTCGCAATATTTTCGAAGATATGATCTGTGGAGGTTAGGGATTTTTGCAGGCTCCTGAATTTCACTTACAAAGGTCATCACGGCATGTTTGCTATAACTTTTTTTCTACGAAGGTTCAGAAGCTGAAATTTTTAGAGCGCAAAACCAAAATCTGGAGGAACATCGTCACAAAATTTTAGAGCTTGGTTCACAATATTTTCGGAGATATGATCTGTGGAAGTTAGGTCTTGTTCAGGCTCCCGAATTTCATCTCAACGAGGTGATCGTGGGAAAATATTCATAACTCTCTCTCTGAGCAGCAGATTGGGATTCTGTAAAAATTGACTGGAAGTACACGGACTGTAGTTTCTTTTCTATAAATTTCAGAGCCGAAGGAGGAAACAGTGACACGTGGCAAATCGTACAAGTTCGCTCTACTGAACCAGTCCATAATTAGGTTATTGTGGGAGATTGGAAATAACTTGCCTTGAAGAGTCCAAATTAGGTCAGACCTATGGAATTCGAAAGAAGATTCAGAGGGCTACTTCAGGGCCAAATTTTAGTTATTGAGTATCCTAAATCACATAGATAATTCAGTTTCAATATCGAGCTTCTCAAAAGCAAGAAAAAGGTGTGTCTTTGGTTTTTAAAATTGCATAACGTTTGTTGAAAAATCAGTTTGAAGTGATTCCAAGGGAATATTTTAGAATTTTTATTAGTATTGGGTTCTATAACACCTCAAAAAAATAATTCCATACCCATTAAGCCCTCAAAAAGATATACTATGACGCATGAAGAGGAAGAATTGCAATATGAGATATCAAAATTACAGTACCAAGTGCAACAAATTTCGATCTTACAAAGAGCAACCAAAGATGACATAGATGGTTTAAAAGCAGAAATGGAGGCTAAGTTGGATGGTTTGAAGGATCAAATAATAGCTAATATGGATGACAAATTAGTGGAAGATCACATCGAGCATCAACAACAAGTTCTCCAACTCTCAAATGATAACCTAACTTTGGTGCAGAATCTAATGAAACAACAAGAAGATCAACATCACATCGAAAAAAGTTATGAAGCAGTCACAGAAACAAGAACTCAAAAATTACGATCAATTTCAAAGTATCTCAGCAAGTGAAAGAACTTTCCTGTAGAATATTCCACATGGGAGGATGAAAATTTTATACAGAAGCATCAAGAAATAATCAAGCATTGAGAACAACACTTGTTTGAAGGAGAGGGGCATGTTAAGTCCCTATATTAATAGTGTAGTCCCTTATTATGTTAGTTTAGCTCCCCTTATTGTTATTGTTGTACCCCTGTAACCCCCATATTGTTATTATTGTGCCTTTACATTATTATTGTTAGGTCGGCTAGGATTACATTGTGGCCCTACTAGGATTAAATTGTGGCCCCATGGACTCCTGTATATAGAAAGGAGGTTTTTTCATTTGTATCATCCAAGAATTTTTCATTCATGTAATGTATTGGAGGTTGCCCCCTCGAAGTGGCTTATTTCTAAGGCGTTGATATATCTTTTCTTCTATTTTTGGAGCTAGTTTCACAATAGCTTCTATGCATATGGATGAAATCTCTGAGGAAAATTTATGTGTATACAGCTGGCATCCCTAAAGTACTTCTCTTTGGAAAAGGAACAGATCACATGTAATTTATCTATGTGCTATTGGGCCACATTCCTATGCAATAAGAGAACTCAATTATCTATGTTATCTCTGAAATTACAATCAAGTTGAAAAATGATAATTTGGCAGTTGTCTATGCCAAGAATTATTGTAAGATAGTGAAGTGTTTTCAAAGGCAAAGACAGAGGTATAACCATGGCAAATAAAATTTTAGTTTTCTCAAGATTGACAGCAATCCCTCACTGTAGCAATCTAGGGTATATATGTCAAGTCTAAACCTTTGCAAAATTCAAGCCTCTATGAAATTATGCCAGGACCAATCTATTTTATCTCTGTGGAACCCTATGAATAGGTCCAAGTTACCTCATGGAAAATTTATTTTCAAATTCTAAGGTATCCGAATTTTTTGAATTTTAGGTAGACATGTTTAAGACAACTCTTGGATATTAGTACGAATGATGAGTTTAAAGCATAAGAAGAAAACCATTTATGACATCTGAATTCCTCTCTGTGATTGAAGTAAAATAAATCCAAGCCTTTGTGGGACAGTGAAATAATTATGTCTCCTCTTGAATCAAATCCAAATTCTACATAATTATGATCATTGTTTGTGGAAGAAAACTAGACCAATTGGGGGTGAGTCTCCTCAAGGAACAACACAAGTATTGATGAGGTGAATGCATTGTTTCATGATTTTGTGGCCACAAGTTTTAAGATGGTCGCAAGGTTGATATCATTATGCCAAGAAGCATGAAATCTTATGCAGCGAGGACTGAGAATCATCAAGCCTCAAGCCTATAATGTTATTGTTGCCAAAATTGAATACAAGGTTAATTTATGGAGGAGGAAATGTAGGGTTGAGATAATACTTCTCATGAGGTACGTATAATCTTTTGTTACTATATCTCAAAATCTAGGCATAAATTTATTTCAAAGTTCTCTTGCATCTATTGACTACTAGATTCATCTATAAGATGATCTTGGACATATGTAATCTTAACAGTATATTTCAATCATATTACTTGGATTTCTAGGTCTTCTACGTTATAAATAAAATCTCATTTAGGAAATAAGTATAAGACAACAATCTTATTGAAAGACATTATTAGCATTTGATGTATTTTAAAAGGTTATATCCTCTTCCTTTTGAGGATAAAAACACATTCAATACGATGGGTGCTTGGATCATTCCTTGCACACAAAGACTTAGTTTATAAATTTAGACAATCAAAAAGCTCAATCTCAAGTATAGAAGGCATGCAAATGAGAATTATAGGGTTTGTAGCTAACACTTGTAGAAATTACAAATTTGAAAGTTGGCAGGTTTTGGTGATTTTGGATAACAGAGCATCTAGGGTTTATAATTCCTAGCTAAAGCACAAATAAGAAAAACCCTAAGGATAAAACCCTAGGGCTAATCGTTTTCGCTAAAGAATAAATCATATCTTTTCCAAAAAGAAACTGCTGTAAGTATTTTCATTGATGGCAAAGGTACAAAAAGGAGCAACACTAGAATCATCATTGATGGAAAAAGAGCAGAGAAGCAGCAGTTATAAGGAAAAGGAGCAGATCAGGCATTGTGCAGCAATGTTCAGCAGAGAGGAAAAGGAGCAGCAATAGAAGTATAACCTAAAGCAAAGAGAAGCATCAAATAGGCAAAGGAGCAGCATGGAGAAGCTTTAGCATGATTATTTAAGGAAAAGAAGCAGCAAAATATCAAAGGCAGTCAAGGCAGTTAAGGCAGCGAAAGGAAACTAAAGGCACCAAGGGCAGCAAACATACAACAAAGACAGAGAAGAAGCAAAAGCAGAGAGGCAGTGAATGTAAAGAGGCAGCGAATGCAACAGAGATACATCAAAGATAGAGAACCAGAAAAAAGAAGAGAGGCATCGAATGTAGAGAGGAAGCGAATGCAGCAAATGCAGCTAAGAAGGCACCAAATGCAGCAAGGCAGCAAAGAATCAGAAATAGCAAAGATGCAGCGATTACCACAGACGCAGCAAATGTAGCAGAGAAGCAGTCGAGACAGCAGAGGCAACGAATGGAGAAGAGACAGCAAAGAGGCAGAGACAGATGAAGGCATTTGGATTTTCCAGACATAGCGAGGACCAAATATCTTACACAAAGATGATTAAGCCAAGAGACAGAGACGAGCGAAAGAGAGAAAGAGAGGGATTCAATTATTAGATTTCGAGTGTGATAACTCAGGATGACATTCATTAACAAAGACAAGCACAGGAGGAACAGCGTGTAGAAACCTGAGTTACAGAGCGGTATAATGTAAACAAACGAAAAATCGACTCAGGTAGATAATTATTTGAAGAATTCCAAGGGAGGCAAACGGACGGTCGGGAGTAGATCGCAAAAGTGAAGGCGAGAGAAGGACAGCGGAGATCGAATCACAACTGGAGTGATTTCACAAATCGCAACATTTAAGATTTTAGCATTAAGGTGTCGCATGTTAAGTTAAAGTATTTGCGATGTGAAATGGAGAAGACACGTGTTGGCGCAACGTAACATCGCATATCGCAAGAAATAGACTATAACCACAAAGTAAATCTTATAAAGTGAAAAGTGCGATCAGATGAGGACCGTTAGGTCTGGGGGCAGATCAACGGCAGAGAACGAATTGCGAGATTGCACATCGCAACGATTAAGGGATAGCAAGAAGGCGACCACAAGTTAAGTTAATTTTTTTGCGATGTGAAATGGAGGGACATGTGTCGACCTTGCGCAACATTCCATCCCATAAGAAATAGGGTTTAACTTCAAATACATTGCAAGGTATGTTGTTTTGGTTGTGATGCGGTAAGGATCAAGTGACGCGATGTGATGAAGGGATTCCACGTAGCAGCACCATGCATGAGCACAGATCGCAGATCGCATGGTTTAAGGTTTATCACTAATGGTAGAGTGGAAAACCTGCAGGCAAGCATTTGCGATGAGATATGATTTGTCAAGCACTGTGGGACCCAATAGCCCTTGTTCTGTGTATGTTATATGTGCCATATTATAAATTTTACGCTGTTGATTACTAATCGTATATATATATATATATATATATATGTATGCATTGTTGATCGATAAACATATGTATGTTAATTAAAGATCGGATTTGTAATCCACCACATGTACAAAGGGAGTTGTATGTGGGCCATATCCCATAGGTCATAAAGAAATGATCGGAACGTAAATCAAAGGACCAGGAGCCTGGGCAGAATAGAGTTACAGAAATAAAGCTAACGAAGGGGCTAAACACGGAAGAAGATTCGGGCTAAAAGGGGCATTTATGCAGAAAATATGGAATATAACTACAAAAGCATAAAAGACACAATGACAGCAAGTAGAAGAGGAAAACACACAGCAAAGTGAAGAAACTGATAAGCTGAGTAAATAATTGATTGTAACTGAAAATGTATTATTTATTTTATATTGTTTGTTATGCAAAGGAAAGTCTCCATAGGCATAGGCAAAAGTCCATGAGTGTTGTAATGATTATTTCTAATGTAATACCCTGAACTGAAGTGTAAGGAATAGAATGGGTGGAAGGCAAAGATTCATGCCTATTCACTTCATATTCCCATAGAGAATGAAAATAGTCATGAAGTTATCTATATAAAATAGGTAATATCCATGTGCAGAAGGTTATGAAAACATATAGAGAGAGAGAGTGCAGCAGAATTGGAGAGAGTTGAAGATTGTTAGAAAGCTGCAGAATGGAAGAGAGCAGAAAAATATAAGAAAGTTGCAAAAGTTTAGAGAGTGGAAGAAGAATATAGAGAATATAGAGAAGTTGTGAAGATCCAGAGATGATATAAAAAAAATTTGAAGTTTGGAAGGATAGCAGTGAAGAAGGAGAAAAATAGAGCTGATATCTAGGTAAATCAGCGTATGGTTTTATAGTACTGTGAGGAATTTGGTGCTTCCATATCAAGTTGTAGCTTTATAGATGTCCAGTTGGAGCTGGTTGAGGTAGGACCCTCTCGTGGGTTGTAGCCTACAGAAAATACATGGGATTTGGTGCTTCTGTTTCAAGTTGTAGCTTGATAGATGTCCAGTTGTAGCTAGTTGAGGTAGGAGCCTCCTGTGGGTTGTAGCCTACAGAAAATACATGGGATTTGGTGCTTCCATTTCAATTTGTAGCTTGATAGATGTCCATTTGGAGTTGGTTGAGGTAGGAGCCTCCTGTGGGTTGTAGCCTACAGAAAATACATGGGAGTTGGTGCTTCCGTTTCAAGTTTTATCTTGATAGATGTCCAGTTGGAGTTGGTTGAGGTAGGAGCCCTGTGGGTTGTAGCCTGCAAAAAATAGATTGGAGTTTGAGCTTCCTTACAAGTTGTAGCTTGCAGAATTTGAGGTAGTAGCCTCCTGTAGGTTGGAGCCTACAAAAAATAAGTGGTGAGAGGGAGCTGGAGCTTGCCTTTGCATCACAACAATAATAAGATTTGGTTTTCTCCCTTATGGGTTTCCACTTATATATGTTGTCCATGTGCATGATGATTATGTGTTTATGTTTTATGTTTAATCTGCTTAATACTTGTTGCTCACATATTAAGATTGTTGTTTCATTATATAGTAAGCTGATCATGAAATGAAGGTGTAAATAAGTTTAAAGGAAATTTTTAAAATTCCATGAATGTATTAAACTGATTCACCCCCCCCTCTCAGTTTAACTAAGGGTTCAACAATTGGTATCAAAGTCGATTCCTTTGGTGTAAGCCTAATAGCTTGAAGGAGATCTGGTTGAGTCATGGACTATCAAAATGTCCCGAGTTGAATACAACAAACTTTCCTGAATGGGGAGATAAGGTTAAAAAAGATTTAATGGCTTATGAACCTGAGGTATGGAAGCTTGTATGTGATGGTTACTGCACAGACTCTCCCTCGTTGCAAGAACAACAGTGGAATTCCAAGGAAAAATGTGTGATATATAATAGTCTTCATAACAAGGATCTTGATTTAATAATGGATTTAACCTCTGCAAAGGTAATCTATAATAGATTGCATCTCATGCATGAAGGAGACACTATTGGATGCATTATCAAGAAGGAGAAGACAAACCAGAAGAAGAAGAAAAATTCCTTTCAAAAGGAAAAAGGTCAATCAAATGAGATACCTGCTAAGGTGAATGGATATGAGTACCATGAAGAAATTACAGTTGAGAAAAAATCCAAACTTGACACAGCCTTGACTGAAATAGAAATATTTAAGAATGAAAACAAAAACCTTAATACATTGGTGCAAATATGTGATGAGAGATAATATGAAGATAAGGAAGAAATTGTTGCCCTAAAGGCACAACGTGAAGAATCAAGGAAAGTAGAAGACATTCTGCTGCAGCAAATAAGAGAGAAAAGTCTGGAATGTGGAAGATTGGAACATGAGGTAGTAAGCCTAAGGATGAAATCAGAGAAGGCCCAAATTGAACTAATTATGAATATTCCACAAATAAAAAGCTCTGGACAATTGGACCAGATTCTAAATGCTCAAAGGTCTCATCTCATAAAGGTTGGATAGGCTGTGAAGGAGAAACCAATAAGTCCAAGGTAGAAGATAACAAGAATATCATTTTTGTAAAATTTGTAAAGGATAATGAAATAGCTCAAAATATTCCCACAGAAGTAGAATCCAGCAAGAACATGATTTGTAAAGAAACAAACAGAAACAAGCAGCAATATGAAAGGGCGGAGAATGAGAAGAAGAAACCGTCAACTTCTAAAGGCTCATACGCTCCTAAGGATGAATTGAACAAATTCAAAAGATGTCAAAGGAGGTTCCTTCCTCCTGTGAGAAGTATCACTTGTTTTGACTACCACAAACCTGGACATACTATGGCATACTATAAGACAAAGAAAATCCGATCCAACCAACTAAAGATGCAGCCAATGAAAAGACTACCTCAAGCAAACAAATGGAGAAGACAATCTATCACCAAGTACACAAATCATTTCCATGGCTATTGTTATGCATGCAATTATTTTGGACATAAACTTGTTGAATGTAAATTATGTTCAAAAGGGAGCACAAAATATTATACATCAACTCAAACGTACCTTGGTAAAATAAGATGTTATGTATGCCACAAGCTTGGTCACAAAGCAAAAGACTGTAAGCTACCATATACATTAAAGAACTCTAAATAGATGATGGAATCCAATCAAATCATACAAAACTGTGAATCAAAAAGAAGTGCAGACATTATGAAGAACCCCAATAAAGTATGGAAGGAAAAGAGAAAGTGGGAGTACTTCAATAATATAATGAATCCATCATAGTCTCAGGGGGAGTTTCTCTAGGAAGCAAAGAAAATATCCAACCAATAATAGATAAGAAGTAACATCCCAGGGGGAGAAAAGTTCACAAAAAGTCCCCATAAAAGTAGTCCAAGAAGAGCTCCTTGGAATAAGAACACCTAAAAGTTCAGGAAGGGAAAGGAAAATTCCTCTGACAGAGAACTATAGAGGAAGAAGGATATTTGAAGCATTCAATAGCCAACATATTGATGGAAGGAGAAAAGGAAACAAGCAGCCATGGTGGTAGAGGGAACATCAGCCATGAACATGTACCTAAGAAGATAACAGCACACTAAGTGATGAATGGTTAAAATCACAAAAATTATGTTTCGAGCTATAGAACTGGAAAGATCCATAGAGGATGATCACACTATGCATCACACTACAAGAGTTAACAATGAAACAAAATTAAGAAGGATGAGTAAGAGAAAATTTTATCACCATTATATCATTACATCACTCATCTATAGAAGGTCCCCTTGGAGGAAAGCAGTTAAATGAGTGATAAAAATATGAGTGGTCTGCCCTTGTAGATTCCAAGTAAAGAAATTGAATATGTCTTCCCGAAGATCATTATATTAGAACAGTTGAAGTGTATATAGAGAAGCAATTTTTCTGAGAAGTCCTAGAAAGGAATATGCAGTGATATTCTTTTAAAACAGAATGACAGAATAAGAAAAAGGTTAATGATGCCAAGATCAGATTCAGTCTATTGATGATTGTTGTTGAGAACAATGGAGAGCCCAATAGTAGAAACTATGAAGGTTGTCTTAACTATGGGTGCATGTGCGAGCTGAAGTGAAATTATTGTATGATTTATCAAATTAGTATCAATTGGTGTTTGGAACAAGAAGCCTTCCTATCAGTAGAATAGCAAGTGTTATCAGTGGAGCAGTGATATGGTACAGGTCCTCAGGATCAGAATATTATGGAAGAAGTACATCAAGGTAGTATTCCCAACGTTATCTGCATTATTAGAGCATGAAAAGGTCAATAAAAATGATAAAGGATCATTATCTTGTTTACACTTGAAGTAGTATATTGAGCATTGAAGCAATATATACTTCTAGATGTAACTGCATGCCTTCCTCAAGTTAGTATAGATATATCTTCAAGGCCACTTTCTTAATATCATTCATAAAACTGTGTGAAGTTTTTTTGCTGAGATTTCAATTAAACAACTTGAAGATGTTTTGTTGAAGATCATCATGATAGAACAATTAAAGTATTTGAAGTATGAAGGACTAATTGTGTTAATCTTACCATTTGAAGCTCAAGAGTCTTTTATTGATTCATCTAAAGCCTAATTCAGCAGAAAGGAATTTTTGGTATTTCACCATTGCAAAGAGGTTAATCATTGACATGCATACCCCCTTATGTCATAAATAAAATTGCAGAGTTGATAAGTGAGACTGACCAATGCATTGAATGTATCTAGTCTCAAGGGTTTGTTTTTGAAAGTACTCTATACAGTATTAAAGTCATTTGGTCTCTCATATTGAAAGATGTTGTCTAAGCTTACAATAAGTTGTAAATTCTGGTATGATTTAGTGTTCACGTCAGTATCAAGGGCCTTTCAGTTGTTAGTGTAATATCCGTGTTAGCAGTCTAGCACATATCACCAAGAACAGGCAGTAAAGGTGAACCATGGCTACAAAAGGTATATTGGCATCATCATATTTGAACAGATGTGTATTGCAGATGTGTTTAGAAAAAGAAGACATATTCCATCTACAACCTTCCTCAACATATATGTATCTCATATGAAGATCATAATATAGAATGAAGTTTATTTGGAGCAATCTTTATATGTCGTATGGAGCATTCTTAGTATTTTAGTATTGTTCCAATGATGTATCTCTAATTATATAAGTTTGTTCTATGAAGTGTCCTTATCATCATTTTCATCTTTATACAAGTGTAAGGAGGTTGTGCTTTGGGATGGTATCAGCTTACTGTGTATATACATACAAGTTCAATGACTCTCAAAGTGTTCTCCCAACAACTCTTGTACACCAGTCTAGAGCAGCAAGGTACAAAGTCAGAAGAAGAAGGCCTAAACACAAATCAGAGAGAGGAAATGAAAATATAGAAACTACATTTGGAAATGTGTAACCCTTTTTCATTGATGTCAAAGGGGGAGGAAAAGAAAGCAGAAGAAGAAAGGCTCTTCTAAAAAGCAAGCAGAGAAAGACAAGACACTTCTCATAATGAGAAGGGGAGGAAGTCTTGGAGGAAGTATTGGAGTATTGATGGATGTGTTGCCATCAATGCCAAAGTGGGAGACTGTTGGAAATATGGTCATTGATGGCAAAGGTATAGAAAGGAGAAACACCAGAAACAATGTTGATGGCAAAAGAGCAGATAAGCAGCGGTTATAAGGAAAAGGAACAGATCAGGCATTGTGCCGCAATGTGCAGCAGAGAGGCAAATGAGCAGCAATAGAAGTATAACCTAAAGCAGAGAGAAGTAGAAAAGAGGCAAAGGAGCAGCATGGAGAAGCTTTAGCGTGATTATTTAAGGCAAAGAAGCAGCAAAAGAACAAAGGCATTCAAGGTAGTTGTTTGGTCTCAATCTAGTCTCCTAAATTGAGCTCATTTAATTGTCAACCAGGGTTGGTAAACTGCTGAAGTGAAGTGTACCATATGTACCTAGGTGCTTGTTTCCTAATGCGTTGTGTGTAGTGTTTTGTGATTTTTTTGGTCTTTTGTAATGATTTATGATGTTTTTGGTCTTTTGGTGGTTTTATGTTCACAAGAAAAATGACTAGAAAGCTAGTGAAAGGAAGCTAATGATTAAAAACAGAGTGAAGCCTAAATGGTTGATGACAAATGACAAATGCAATTGCAAACACTGAAGTAGAATCAAATCTAATCTATGACTAAGCAGAAATAAAGCTTGATAATGACTTCTAAGGAAACGATTCAAAACATAAACTCAACTTGAGAAATGATCAACTAAGTATGCAAATTTTCTTATCTAAACAATCAAACAACTAGCTTATAATGATGCAACATTTTGTCCTTGATTAGAGATTTGAAGCACAATTGGAGAAAAACATTGATACCATCATAAGATCTTCTATCCTAGGATTAATTCCTAACTCTATTCTGCAACTTAGTAAAATGTCACAAAACCTTACTCAAAAGTTATTGATTTCTTTCCAAAGTAGTCTTTTGAAGGAGGGCTCTGTTTATGAAATGATAATGAAATTGCAGAGGTACTTCAGGCCTTAAAATGATATTGTCTTCTGTTCTTATGGTTATAGATCAATTGTAGATTTTAGAATGAGAAGATGTTTGTAAATAATGAAGGTTGTTTTGTTAAGTTTAACAACTGAAGTAGTCTAATATGCAGTGAATGACAATTGAATATGGAGTGCAAGTGTAATGATTTAATCTAAGAATGAACTTAAGATGCCACTAATCTAAAACAATGTTGAACTACAAGTCATTATCAAACCCAAAGCAGAACAACTGAGCATGAATTAAGTGCAATGAAACTTCGGAGTATCCTAAATATGCTATCATGCATTATTCTATGGAATTATACAGTCTGTTTGTCCATCATTATTGATATTTTGGAAGAGTTCCTTCTTTTGGAAGAGATTTTAGAACAATTCTGACTGTGTAATTGAGTGCAAATGCAAACATAAAGACTGAAAGCAATGAAAAACTAAGATATCATGGCCATCTCCCACTCATCATTATAATATTTTGGACAAGCGTTTAAGAGCAAGAACAGCTATGGTACTTAGTGCAAACACACAATTAAAACATTCATTATCACGGTTATGCCTTGGACTCCTTAAGAATTTCTTGGAAGAGTTTCTTCTTGTGGAAGAGTGGTTAGAACAAGTGTAACTGTGATAGTGAATCAACAAAAACTACAATTAAATCCTACAACACTATAGCCATTTTCATTCATTATCATAATCTTTTGGAAGAGCTTCTTCTTGTGGAAGAGTGGTTAGAATGAATATAACTACAATGGCTAGTGAAAACAACTACGAATTCAACTTCAAATCCTACAATACTATAGCCATTTCCCATTCATCATTATAATCTTTTGGAAGAGCTTCTTCTTTTGGAAGAGTTAGAATGAGTATAACTATGGTAGCTAATTAAAACAACTACAAATTCAACTTCAAAAACGTAAAGGCAGCTAGAATACTTATCTAATTTACGCAAATAAATCCGTGCAAGAGGCAGGGGCCCTCTACCACCTGACGGAATTTAACGCCAAATCAAATCAACGCTTTCAAAACAACATTGTCTGCTTCATTAAAGATGAAATAACTTGAACAGAGCAATCTGCGTCTTCAGAAATGTAGCACAGAATCTAAGCAAAATCTAGAATAAAATCTAGCCTAGCTCTCGGTTTCCCAAGTGTTTATATAGCAAATGTACATAACAAGACTTGCAACAATTCCAGGAACATTGTCTTTCCTTGTCGAAATCACATTAGGACTCTTGAAGTAGCTGCGTAAAAAGGAAAAAGACATCTGGACTGAGACAGTCCTAATAGAAGTCTACCTTCCTAAATGTGTTCCCACGTACCAAAACCATACCCAGAATTCGTTTCTTCCTCCATGATGAGCAACGAACCATGTAGGCATGACGTGGATTATGCCCATATGCGGTTTTTCTTGAGAGGCCACCTAGAACATACCCAAACGTGAAGACAGCTGCAGAATCGCCGGTTAGCTACGGAATGTCTGCATTCTGCAACTAGTTCCGGTCAAAATGCATTATAATGACAAAAATCACAAAATTTAGCAAGTCAGTCATGTTAATCATTCTAAAAGTAATTTCAACTAAATTCATTGATCAATTGGGTCTAGGATAGCAATGGACAAAGGAAAATGAGGTAAAGTAAGGTGAAAGAAAGCACAATTTTGAGGCTCAACAGTAGTTAAGGAAGCGAAAGGAAATGAAAGGCACCAAAGGCAGCAGAGATACATCAAAGACAGAGAAGCAGCAAAAGAAGAGAGGCAACAAATGTAGATAGGCAGCGAATGCAGCAGAGGCAGCGAATGCAGCTAAGAAGGCACCAAAGGCAGCAAAGAAGCAGAAATAGCAGAGATGCAGCGATTACCATAGAGGTAGCAAACACAGCAAAGAAGCAGCCAAGACATCAGAGGCAACGAATGGAGCAGAGATAGCAAAGAGGCAGAGATAGATGAACGCATTCAGATTTTCCAGACATAGCAAGGACCAAAGATCTTACACAAAGATGATTAAGCCAAGAGAGAGAGGAGAGAGCTCAGATAAAGAGAGGGCTTTAATCAGTTTATGTCGAGTGTGATAACTCGGAATGACATTCACTAACAAAGAAAAACACAAGAGGAATAGCGTGCAGAAACCGGAGTTACAGAGCGGGACAGTGTAAACAAACGAAAAATCCGCTAAGGTAGAGAATTATCTGAAGAATTACAAGGGAGGCAAATGGACGGTCAAGATTAGATCGCAAAAGTGAAGGCGAGAGATGGACGGCAGAGATCAAATCACGTCAGGAGTGATTTCACAAATCGAAACATTTAAGAGATTAGCATTAAGGCGTCGCATGGTAAGTTAAAGTATTTGCGATGCGAAATGGAGAAGACACGTACGTGTTTGCACGACACAACATCGCATATCGCAAGAAATATATTATAACCACAAAGTAAATCTTATAAAGTGCGAAGTGTGATCAGATGAGGATCGTTAGATCTAGGGGCAGATAAACGATGCACGGCGAATCGCAAGCATTAGGGGAATTTTTAGGTCTAAAATGGGCCTCCTAAGGAAATTATAAAATAATAGTGGAAATAATAAATGAAGATTTAATTACATCATCAAATTTTAGAGGGAAAAAAGAAAAAACTACTTTTTCAACTCGTATTTTCAACTTATCTCCCAAATTTTTTATTCAAATTTCGAGCGGGAGTACTCGTTGGATGCAAAATTTAATTCCTCATCCAAGGAGTACCCATGTTGCATACTTTTTATCAATCCTGCTACATGAAGAATGAAAAATACATGAAAAACGTTATTGCAATCACATTTTTTCATGTATTTCTCATTTTTAGTGTAGCAGGGTCCATCAAAAGTATGCAACATGGGTACTCATTGGATGAGGAATTAAATTTTTCATTTAACGAGTACTCCCGCTCAAAATTTGAGTAAAAAATTTGGGATATAAGTTGAAAATACGAGTTGAAAAAGTAGTTTTATTATTTTATTATTTTTTAATATCTTTATTTTTTTATTTAAAAAATGGTGAATCATCCCCCATGGTTGAAATCATCATCTTGAATCCTATTGGTTCTTATAAAGTTTATTTTGGTTGTACATTTTTCTTAGGAGGCCCATTTTAGACCTCAAAATTCCCCTAATGACCGCACATCGCAGCGCTTAAGGGATCGCAGGAAGGCGACCGCAAGTTAAGTTAAATTTTTTGTGATGCGAAATGGAGGGACACGTTTCAACCTTGTGCAACATCGCATCACACAAGAAATAGGGTTTAACGTCAAATACATCACAAGGTATGTTATTGTGGTTGCAATGCGGTAAGGATCAAACGACATGATGTGATGAAGGGATTCCATGTGGCAGCACCGCACACGAACGCAGATCGCAGATCGCATGGTTTAAGGTTTATCGCTAACGGTAGAGTGGGAAACCTGTGGGCAAGCATTTGCGATGAGATATGATTGGTCAAGCACTATGGGACCCAATAGCCCTTGTTCCGCGTATGTTATATGCGCCATGTTATAAAGTTTAGGTTGTTGATTGCAAATCGTATATATATATATATATATATATATATATATATATATATATATATATATATATATATATATATATATTTGTTTGATCGATAAACGCATGTATGTTGATTAAATAAATAAAGCTCGCATTTAGAATTTTTTGCGTGTAGCAAGGGGAGAGTTGTATGTGGGCCATATCCCACAGGTCACAAAGAAATGATCTGAATGCAAATCAAAGGACCAAGAGCTCGGGCAGAACAGTGTTACGGCAGTAAAGCTAATGAAGAGGCTGAACACGGAAGAAAAGTTGGGCTAAAAGGCGCAGTTATGCAGCAAAGGTGGAATATAATGGCAGAAGCAAAAAAGACACAAAGACAGCAAGCAGAAAATGACAAACGCATAGCAAAGCGAAGAAATCGATGGCTTGAGTAAATAATTGATTGTAACTAAAAATGTATAATTTATTTTATATTGTTTCTGATGCAAAGGCAAGTCTCCGTAGGCATAGGAAAAACTCCATGAGTGTTGTAATGACTATTTCTAATGTAATAACCTGAACTGAAGTGTAAGGAATCGAATGGTTGGAAGGCAAAGAGTCATGCCTATTCACTTCATATTCCCATAGAGAATGCAAACAGTCATGAATTTATCTGTATAAAATAGGTAATATCCATGTGCAGAAGGTTACGAAAATAGAGAGAGAGAGAGAGAGAGTGCAGCAAAATTGAAGAGATTTGAATATTGTTAGAAAGTTGCAGAATGGAAGAGAGCAGAAGAATATAAGAAATTTTCAGAAGGTTAAAGAGTGGAAGAAGAAGATAGAGCAAAGAGAAGTTGTGAGGATCCAAAGATGATATAAAGCAAATTTGAAGGCTGGAAGGACAGCAGTGAAGAAGGAGAAAAATAGAGTTGATATCCAGGTAAATCAGCATATGATTATATAGTGGTGTGAGGAAGTTGGTGCTTCCATATCAAGTTGTAGCTTGACAAATGTCTAGTTGGAGCTAGTTGAGGTAGGAGCCTCCTGTGGGTTGTAGCCTACAGAAAATACATTGGAGTTGTTGCTTTCGTTTCAAGTTGTAGCTTGATAGATGTCCAGTTGTAGCTGGTTGAGGTAGGAGCCTCCTGTGGGTTGTAGCCTATAGAAAATACATGGGAGTTGGTGCTTCCGTTTAGAGTTGTAGCTTGATAGATATCCAGTTGGAGCTGGTTGAGGTAAGAGCCTCCTATGGATTGTAGCCTACAAAAAATACATGGGAGTTGGTGCTTCCATTTCAAGTTGTAGCTTAATAGATGTCCAGTTGGAGTTGGTTGAGGTAGGAGCCTCCTGTGGGTTGTAGCCTGCAAAAAATAGATGGGAGTTGGAGCTTCCTTGCAAGTTGTAGCTTGCAGAATTTGAGGTAGTAACCTCATGTAGGTTGGAGCCTACAAAAAATCAGTGGTGAGAGGGAGTTGGAGCTTGCCTTTGCATCACACCAATAATAAGATGTGGTTTTCTCCCTTATGGGTTTCCACTTATATATGTTTTCCATGTGCATGATGATTATGTGTTGATGTTCTTTATTTAATCTGCTTAATACTTGTTTCTCACGTATTAAGACTGTTGTTTCATTATATAGTAAGTTGATCATGAAATGATGGTGTAAATAAGTTTAAAAGAAAGTTTTAAAATTCCATGAATGTATTAAATTGATTCACCCCCCTCTCAGTTTAACTAAGGTTTCAACATATCAAATCATGCTGAGGACAAGGATAATGAAGTTGCAAGATATAGAGTAAGAGGGAGTTTACTCTTATTAAAAGATGAGTATTTTATACCTTTTCTCTTTGATTAAGACTATTGTTATTGTCTTTAAGTGTTGGTTAATTTACTCTCTATGCATTCTCATATTGGTTATAATTGTTCTCCCATATCCTCCCAGTGAGGATTGCAGGAAAAAAAATAAGATGACTTAGGCTTTGGCGGAAAAATAATGGATGAAGCATAGCCAAGAGGACTTTCCAGATGCAGTCTAGAAAAATAACCAAGGAGTTGGCAAGCTTTGAGTAAGCCTTGATTTTTATAGAATGTAGCAAATGATAACATTAAAGCAAGAAGGTTGTCCCGGTAAGAGAGAGAGAGGAACATGTTAAGACGATTGCATCAATTAGAAGAGTTGCTCCATATTTTTGAAGGAGTCTCATGATTATAGAAGACTTCATACTTTGGGAAAGAAGGAGTCATGAATCAAATGAACAAATTTTGGCTGCAGATGGAGCTAGAAGCAGATTTTGACATAAAGGATCTTACACTACAACTTGACACTTGATAAAATTGGGTTGGAAACACTAATTATGAGTAGAGATACTACTAACGGTTGGGATCTGGTATGTTTCCTTGGAAGAGCATGAAGTAGGATTTTGTTGCACTACACAGGAAAAAAATATGGCAGTTTGCACAGTTAGTTTTGAAGCAATTTGGCTCCATAAAATGTTTGATGGACTATTTGACATGCTATATTTGATCATGATACTCCATATGAAGATTGTCAGAGAACCAGGAAGGTAGAAGCACATTAGGATTCATGACATGATGGAGTTGTGAAGCTACAATATATCTCCATTGAAGAATAAGTAACCAATGTATTGATGAAGTCCCTTTCCAAGGGAAAGGATGAGCATTTTTTACAAGCTTGCGCTTGTGGATATCTCCTCCCAATTTAAGAGGGAGTGAGTATGGACAACTTTTCTTTACATGTGTCATGTATTATGGCTAGAAATAATAGTCGTAAGTCTAGTACATGAACACAAATAGAGAGAATAGTGGATTAGATAAGCATCATGGACTAACATTCTTGAAACATGTACTATGACTAGGACTGACAGTTGTAAGTCATGTACATTGATCTAGTATAAGAATGCTCTAGGGGACCGATATTTCCTTGTGTCAAGTATTGTGACAATGGATTAGGAAATGGTCCTATGAGGACATACTTTGGAAAACCTAGGTGGAATATGTGCCTAAGAGAGGTGGTGGTGTCCCATGCCTCCTAGCATTGTGCTTTGATCTAGTGGAGAGATAGAGCTTACTTGTCAAGGCCTTGGTATTTTGACGATGCTGGTTATGATGATGATATCATCAAAAATGCTTATCAATCTGGATCATTTTTTATAGAAGTCTTCAACTTGAGAATATCTTGATGAGTCATTATGAATAACTCCCTATTTCAGAGGGAATGCTGAAATTGTAACTAAGGTTAGTCTTCATAATTTTCATTCAACTTGTATCAATATATATTTTATGTAAAAACAAAAGAAGAAAAATTATTGTTATTTTCTAGCATTTTCTTCATGTTTTGTTTTGGTCAAAAGAAAATGTAAAAGGGCATGTCCTTTGTGACCCTTGTAAAAGAAGAGAAATTTGATTTATTATTTAAAATTTCATTTGTTCCTCCAATTTTTCAAGTTGGCCCTCCTACCCATCAAGTCAGCTCTACTCTTGAAGGCACCTTTTCGGACGAAGGAACAACTATATGTTGACACCTATTCTCCACCATTTGGAAAGAAATTTTGGTGATCATCTGAGGAGACACAAATTTGTGCTTGCTCTGAGGCTATTTCTCTGTGGAATCCAAGCGAATTTCTGAGGAAAATCATCTATAATCTGTGAAAGTATGAGGCTCTGTGGCTAATGCGAATATGAGACAAATCATATCTACTCTGTGAAGGTCCAAGGCTCTGTGGCTAATGTAAATCCAAGGCACAAATTCTCTGTGATATGTGAATATCTGAGGCATTTTTCATGTGATCAATGCAAAGGTCCTAAGCGTTATCTCTATGGCTAATAGGCTGGAATAAATGACGAAATTCGGGCTCTTGTTGGTGACAAACATTCGAAATCTTGTGCACAGTTCTTGAACAATCTTGTGGGCTCTCTAGAGGACAAACATGTGGCATCTAATGGACAGACATGTGGAAGACTTCAATTGGATTGTTGTTAAATTTGAAAACTAGAGCCAAACTCTACCTTGGACAGCTCATATGATGGAGATAATATTTTTATTGGATTCCTCTTTCTGAGAGGTGCAATATTTATCTAAAGATCATCTTGTTTGGATGAGCAGAAGTGAGTTTTTGAATTTAATTCTCACACGTGCAAATTGTCAAGGTCGGCTAGAAGTCTAATGTAGGCTCATGAAGCCCCAATAGATGTGTCTCCACTCCTCACGAATTGTATAAATAAGAGATACATTCTCCTCATTTGGACAACATCACATCTCACACATTCTCTCTCTCCTCTCTTGATTGGGTCGTACAACATGGAGCAGCTGCTCTTCACACATTAACCAAGGTTGACCGAAATTTTCAGGAGGAAATTACAGGATTTTTTTTGGGCTTATTGCAGGTTCGTTCACCAGCATTGACCGAGGGTCAACTCCACCTTTTTTACTGTGGTTTTCAGGAAGTTTGTCCAATTTATAGAGGCCGCATTAGCTCGCACAGATTCCGAGGTTTTTGGAACAGGTTTACCTGCGTTGACCGCAGCATTGACTCTGCGTTAACCGATTTTGACCGAGTTTTTCAGGATTGTTGTAGGTTTACTTTGATTGTCTTTGGAGGTCTAATTGACTGGGTTTGACCGAGATACTTTGGACAAGAATTATTGATGGTTTGATCAGCGTTGACTTTGTAGTTAGGGCATCTTGTTGGCTGTTGTTTGACTGGACTATTTTGACAATGATTGGGCAAGTGAATTTTGTATGATGTACTCTCTCTCTCTGTTGTGCTTTTGAAGAATAATAAGAATATTTGATCAAATGGTTTTCCCCACATTGGGTTTTTCCCTGGCACCCGCTAAATATTGTGTCCTCTTGTCTTCGCTTTTCTTTTGTTTATTTTTTATGTTCTATCTGCATTTACTCTCAATGTTAATGTGATTTCCAATTTGTAAATTGATGTTGGGCTAATAAGAAAAATTGAAGTAAATTTCTCTAAAGCATAAAACATGTTATCACTTAGTAATTTCTCAAGGATAAAGAAAGAATTTACCGAGGTAACCACAACCTACTTTTGAGATTAGGATCTAGCCCTCCTAAAATCAGAGAGGGCTCTCTCTGTATGATTTAGCTTTATTTGAAATAGATATTAGGCTAGTTAATAAGTACAGAGTTGGTTTTTGAATTGGTTTTGGTTGGAAATGCATAGGAAGGCCATTGGGCAATGGAGTCAAAGAAGCTTGGGTGATCAATTTGCAGAAGTATCAAGCTTAAGTGAAATAGGGCAATGTAGACATTACTACTAGATCCTTTAGATTTGGATGAAATGTAATAAAATAAGGAAGACTTAATTGAAACTAGGGAGCATTTAAGAATTCCCTAATCTAGATATAAGAATAGAGGCTCAATCGAAACTAGGGAGCAATGAAAAATTCCCTAATCTGGATATCACAAGAAAACATGTAGATTACTAACAGTTAAAGGCAGAGTGCATGATCTCAACATATTTTGCAGTAATACTCCTGTTAGATAATTCAGAATTAAGAAAACAATAAAATGGAAACAAAGGAAAGCACATATACAATGAGAAAAACTTCACCAGTAGATATGGCACATGAATCCTGAAACAGATGCTCTTTTATTAATGCAAATAGTCACTTGAACTTAGTGGACTGCATCACCCTGAATGGTGAGGTTCCTGGTTACAAAATCCAACATCTATTACTTCAAATGATGAAGTATTTATACAAATTCTAAACTACAATATCTTGAAAAAATATCAATATTTCTTACAAATATATACAATTGTGTTACATAAATAGAACTCAAACACTAATGAATCTACTTGGCACTATCTTTGTGAATTGTTGGTGAAAAATAATAGCAATTCGAATTTGACAGCAACTCTTATTTGATGAGGTGGCATCCAAGTCACTAACTATCTTTGAGCTTTTTCCTCCCAAATTTCTGAAAAATAGGGTCTCAAAATATTTTTTTATATCTCAATCCGAGATAGATATGTAAAAATTGAAAGAGGTTATTGTAGATAAATATGTTTTTGAGAAAAACCTCTCTCAATTTCCTAAAATTATGCTCGTGTTGTTCACAATAGGCTCTGAAAAAATATGTGTAAAACAGAACTTTGCACAGTCCGAAAAATAGGCTGTGAATATGTGCATGTCCCTCTCATTCTGTAATACTTGTGCATAAAGTGAGATAGGTTTTTGTAGGTTGGAATCTTAGGAACATAAAATTCCTCTAGTTTTGCAAGATTCATTTCTGATTGGCCACAATATTCTCTGCAAAATGATGACTAAAAAAGAATTTTCTGTAAAAAGTGCTTTCGAATATTGTTTAAATTTTCTAAAACCATAATGGTTGTTAGAAAAGTGAGAGAGGTTTTTGTATATGAGGATGTTAAAAACAAAAACCTCTTTAATATTTTGAAAATTGTTTCTCATATGTTTGTTTGTTCCATTTGTCTTCTTTCACCTGTATGTAACCTTCTGTTGAGTAAAAGCCTTTCCTCTCCGTTAGAACATTATTGTCTATGTGATAATTGTCCTTTCTTTTAAGGAAAACCACTCGAATACTCATTTAGAGAATCTGGAAGAAACGGGTTTTTAACTAGTATTAAAATTGTTTCCTCAATATTTTGTTCTGCTAACAACCTGCAAAATAAAACATTATTTAATGAAAAATCGATTTGCAGTGAGGCAAGAAATGGCTTTGGGGAATGGGGAAGTCTGTGAAACAAGTCTGAGCTGCGGAAATTCAATTCTGTTGGCAATGGCTTCCTTTTACAAATTAGCAGAGGTGAGTAATTGAATGTATCAGTGAAGCAGGGTTTTGGAACAATGGTGGCTCAACGTATTGGCGTAGGGCTGCAGTATTTTACCACAGTGGTTCGGAATTTTTATCACACAGTGGACAGGCAGATAGTTGGTTTTAACATATTTCAGGGTGGACAAGTAAGTGGCTTATCGCATCACAAAAAAGAGGTTGGGTGGCTAATGTTTAAGGAATGCGATAAAGCGAGGGATGTCCGCGTGGCAAGGGATAGGTGGTTTACACGGAAGGCGGTTAGGCGGTTTATCGCATCGTAAAAGCTGGTAAGTGGTTTGGGACTAATCAATGCGATAAAACGTGGTGGCGCCACGTAGCAGGGAGCGGGTTTCAAAAATTGCCTATTTCGCATGGATTGCAATGGATTAATGTTCAGATGTCGAGGAATGCGATATCGTTTATAAGTTGTTGGATCTGGGTGGTGATGATCCGACGGATGGAGGAATAGGGGGAATTAACAAGCTCAGCTCGGAATGAGTCATGTTGAAGTGGGAAATAGAACTATAAGTTATAAATAAAACCTGGGTTGGGAATATATATAAAGGAATTAATTTAATACGGGGTTAAAAGGTTTATACGGGAATTAATACATTAGGTTAGTGTGTTAATAATGAAATGTGATGCGGGATGTCAAATACACTAAGAATAGTGTAAAACGTGATCTCGGGGATATATTTCTTCATAGTGGGTCCCGATATAACATTTTAGCCTTTATACTTAGGATAAAAGTATTTTTTCGGGTTTTTGGGTATTTTTGAATAAAAGGGGAATAAGTTAATGAAATGGAAAATTATCTGATATCCGTGCTTGTGAAAAACTGCTTCTACCTTCAAATTCCTCCATGCCTTTGGTTTCTCCTCCCATTTTGTCAATCTTATCATGGCCTGTACTGACAACCCCTGGATTGCCCCTCTTGTCAACGGTCGCCCTACTTCTTTTTTCCAAGCCCAGAGAGGTCTCAAGTAGGGATGCCCGCTCTCTCCCTTCCTGTATATCCTGATGGCGGATTCCCTCAGTAGAAAGTTATCAGCCGAAAAAGCTGCAGGCTCCCTTCCTGGCCTCAAATCTTCCAATCACTCTCCAGCTCATAACCATGCTCTATTTTCGGATGACTCTCTCCTTATTGGAGGTGCCTCTGCAAGAATTTCCAAAGCCTTTGATGTTGTCCTTAAATGCTACTGCAGGGTTTCGGGAGCTTCTATCAATGAAAGAAAAAGCGAAGTCTATAGCTGGAACATCGAGCAACATGAGCTCACAAGTATTTCTAATCTTCTTGGCTTCAACAGTCAAGCCCATTGGGAGAAGATAAAATATCTTGGCCTCCCCATCATAAATGGTTTCAATAAGAGGTCGTTGTGGTCCGAAATTATCAGCAAAATTAAATCAAAAATTACAGCCTGGGGAGGATACTGGCTCACAACAGGAGGCAAGGTCACCCTGATCAACTTTGTGTTATCTGCATTCCCAATTTACCAAGCAGCCTTCCTTCTCGCCCCAAAAAGTGTGACGGACCAAATCTCCAAAATACTTCGAGACTTCCTTTGGCAGGGGGGGAAGGGAAATCAACATAAAATGCATTTAGTGAAATGGGACCTAGTCAAACGTTCAATCCTTGAGGGAGGTCTGCAAATACGCGACCCTGCTCTTGTCAATCTGGCGATGGGAGGCAAAATCCTGTGGAACCTATTCAAGGATCCCAACCAACCAGTCTGCGAAACGCTGAAAACAAAGTACGCCCACAAGGTGCCGCTCAGAAATCTGCAGGCAAGTCAAACAAACAACAGCTCACAGGTTTGGAAACTTTGCAACAAAAGTCTGAATTTCTTCAAAGGCAAGGTGTACAAGATTCCAGGTAACGGCAAACAAACAAACTTGTGGTATGATCGAATAATGGACCGAGACCCCCTCTCGGAAGTTGAAGAAATCGCAGAGTTAAAAAATTGGTTGGAACGCACGGGGATTAACAGCGTACATGATCTCTCCAAATGGGATTGCCATGGTGATTGGCAAGGTTGGGATTTTTTTGGAGTCCCTGATCGTTTAAACCAGCAGAAGCTCACCCTCGAAGAATTGCTGGAAGAAGCGGCTCCAGTGAACAGAAAAATGAAGGACATCTAGGGATGGGGGCAATTTGGAAGCTACACAATAGCAGCAGCTTATAACGCCCTCCAGCCCATTAGGAATAGCAGTAAAACACCGGATTTATGGAAGAAAGTATGGGAATCGCTTGCTCTTCCTAAAGTAAACTTCTTCTTTTGGACGCTGGTCCATAACAAGCTGTTAACTGGAGACAACCTGATGAAAAGAAGCATAGTTGGGCCGCATAGATGCGAGCTGTGCAGAAGCAGCTTAGAAACAGCCAAGCATCTCTTCATGGACTGTAAGTTTGCCAACGATGTTTGGGGACTCATTCTCCATGAGCTTCAAATCACAGTCCCCCCATTTAACTGTGTTGCTGAGCTTTTTGACTGATGGAATCAATGCTATCCCAATAAAATCCCCAGCAAATCCTTTTGGAGGAAAGTCTGGAATGCTATCCCCAAATTTGTGTGCTGGAAGATTTGGTTGGCCCGGAATGATCTGATATTCAATGAAAAGGTGCAAGCTCCCTTCTCGGTAGCAGTAAAGGCCAAATCCTTCCTTCTGGAAGCTGCTCAACAACAATATTTTTCAGAAGATCCTTTGCTTCTCCCTGAAGAAGAGAGGTGGCTGGGTCCCCTTTCCCCCCACCCCCAGAAGCAGTTATCTGCCCCTCATTCAGTGAATCCAGAATGGTGCAAAAGAGAGTCTGAAGCTACCTTTCATGAATGGTGGCGAAAACAAAAAATAACTACGATTTTCTTTGATGGAGCCTCCAAAGGCAACCCCGGGGCAGCAGGAGCTGGAGGGTTTATCTACGCCCCGGAAAAATCAAGAAGGGAGAGCTTTTGCTGGGGCATTGGGCAGAAAACCAACAAACAAGCAGAGATCCTAGGCCTCCTCAAAGCTTGTCAATTAGCCAGAGACAGAGGGGACAAAGAAATCCAAGCCTTCGGAGACTCAGAGATCTTAATAAAAAAATTAATACGGAAAAATTTTTCACCAATGCAAGCCTCAACAAAACTCTGAGCAGATTAAAGAGAGTCCTGCTCAATTTCAATTCCTACAAATTCCTCCACATCCTTAGAAACTTGAATAGTGAAGCAGATATAATGGCGAACAAAGGTTGCACTCTTGGGAAAGGACAACTTCTCATAAATGGCGATAGCTCATTCCAACTCTGTAACCCATGAGGAAGCTGCAACTTGTAACAAGAAACAGAAACAGATGCAATGTAATGATGGCTGCCACGGCGTAAGTCCAGTCTTTTTCTCCAAATAAATAAAAACATACCCGTCACAGTTAAAAAAAAAAAAAAAAACTGCTTCTACCTACCCATCTGCTACCCTAACATTTTTTCTTCATTTACATGGGTGCATTTGAGCTTGCAAACCCTTATTCATTTTTCTTTCAATCAGCAAACTAACTAATTCTATCATTATTTCTTCCAAGGGCTCAGATTAAACTGTTGAGCTCCTTATTTATTCTCTACCTAACTACTAATCTTCCAAGGTTAAATAGTTTGGCTAGATCTTTATTCTCTATCTTTCAGCATGAAATTTAAAGCATGAAAAGTCAAGATTGAGCTATTTGACCCTCATGGATTGTGGAATTTAGGACAAGCTGCACATAGTCTTTATTTTTGCAGTAAAAGTAAATAGTAGTGGCATTTGAACGTGCAACATTTTCATGATCCATTTTAGTGGAGTTCATATTTAATATTCTTTTTTTTATCTTTGTTTCTTTTTTTCCTTTGATTGTTCTTTTACGACTTTCCCTCTTTTCATTTTTTAAATATGGGAAAACATTTGCAGAAAGCAAAGGGATGTACAATATTACAATATTTTAACATAGCAAATTCAAAATTATGAATCCTATTACTATAGGACCCTAACAGAACATACCATGCTTATCTAAAATTAACATGATATCAGAGCCCAAATGAAGACAAAGCCCAAGCAAGAGTGAGAAAAGAAATCGTTGAGATTTGTTGGAAAAAGTCAAGGGTCAATGGCTTCCTCATATTATTTCAAATCTAAGGACAAGATCAATGATAAGTTTGATTATCATGCATGGAAGAAGTCTCTAGACTTAACTTTGAAAGAGAATGAAGTCATGGATTATGTGCAAGGAAATATTGTTAAGCCTCCTTCAAATGCACTGGTGGCCACTAAATCAAAGTACAAGAAAGGAGAGATCAAAGCTAAGAATATCATCACGGATTCCATTCAAAATCATTTATTTGCTTACATCTCTGAGTTGGGAACATCTAAGGATATGTATGACAAGGTGGTTATCATGTTCAAAGCTAGCAATGCAAACCAAATCCTCTTTCTATTAATTTTAGATAACAATGGTATGTTCTATGCTTAGAGAAATTTACTTCAATCTTTTCTTATTAGCCCAGTTCAATTTCTAAATTAGAAATAACATCAACATTGATAGTAAATGTTGATAGAACATAAACAAATAACCAAAAGACAAGCCAAGACAAGAGGACACAATATTTGCACGATGTCAGGGAAAAACCCCAATGTGGGGAAAACCCTCTGATAAAATATTTTTATTATTCTTCAAAATTTCAGCAAAGAGAGAGAGTACAATATACAAATTTTCTTTAGTCAAACAGCAGTCAACGGGATGTCGTAACCAGAAAGTCAACGTTGGTCAAATCAGCGATTTGACTTCTCCAAAATCATCCCAATCAACTTCAGTCAATGCAACCCCAAAGACAATCAAAGTCAGCCCAAAACAGTCCTAAAAAACTCAATCAAACTTGGTCAATGCACTGGTCAACTCTGCGGTTAACCCAAAAGTCAAACTACCCATAATTCTCGAAAATCGTGCCTCCAACTATGGCCTAGCAAGATCGAAATTCTACCCAAGAAATCGAAGTCAAAATGTCAAAATTGACCCAAAGTCAACATTGTTCAATGCTCTATTTTCTGCCCTAGAAACAGTCTGAAAATCATAGCAAGAAATTGTCCTTCCTTTCACACGTGTGAGGAGAGAGATAGAGGCTCCTATGAGGTTGTACGAACCAATGAGAGGGAGAGAGAATGTGTGATGAGATGATGTCCAAATGAGGATTGACTATCTCCTTTTTATATCCATAAATGAGGGGTGGAGACACATCTTTTGGTGCTTGTGAGACTACATTACAATTTTGGCCGACCTTGACAAATGTACATGTGTGAGAAAATAAATTCAAAATCCAACTTATGCTCATCCAAACAAGATTATATTTAGATCAAACTTGCACCTCTCGGAAAGAGGAATCCAAAACAAATATCATCTCCATCATATGAGCAGTCCAAAGTGGAGTTTGGCCCTAGTTTCCAAATTTAACACTCCCTCTCAACTAGGGAGAACTACACCCGTCAATCCATTTGTCAACTAGTGCAATCTTGTCATCATGTCCCATCATGTACCATCCTGTCATCCTGTGTCATCTTGTTGTTCCTGTACTCTCATATGCTCTGCTCTGTTGAACCGTGAAAAAATAATGAAGAATATTTGATCGAGAGTGAGTCACAAGACCTTTCCACTCTCCACTCACCCGAAATTATTTTAGAGGTAAAACCTCAACCATACTTGATCCCAGATCAAGGTGTTGAACACAACCCATCCTAGACATAGAGATTACGACAATACACGATGTGTCCATCAGTAATGTTATGGTCTCTATCCTCATTTCCCAACTCATTGGCCAAATGAAAGGTACTTCCCATGAGTCTCAGACTACATGGATAGGATGTATGTGGGGCATATATCAAGAGAGGGTGAACTAGCTCAATATCATAATGGTGTAGAAATGTCACACCAACAAGGAAAGGAAAACCTTGCCCTGTGGTTGCTTATAGCTTCAAGAAGCTATCCCCAAGACCCTAGAGCTCCCAGAGCTCAAATTACAACTCAAGCGAGACCCTCATAAGAGGGTATGTCCACGATTACAAGCTTCTCGCGGAAGGTTAAGAATTTTACCTTATCTAGGGGCTTCGTGAGAATATCTACGACCTACTCATCAATCCTAATGTGATAGAGCCTTACGACGCCTCGTTGTACCATATCCCGGATAAAGTGGTACTTTATATCAATATGCTTGGAGTGGTCGTGGAATACGGGGTTATTTGAAAGTCGAATCCCACTTTGGTTGTCGCAATGGATCACGGTGGTATCCATCACATGCCCAAATAGCTCACTAAAGAGCTTCCTCAACCAAACAGCTTCACAACAGGCCATACTTGTTGCAATGTATTAGACCTCGTGGTGCTCAAAGCAACCAATTTTTGCTTCCTACTCATCCAAGATATCGAAGCAGAACTTAGGGTGAAGCAACATCCAAATGTGCTTTTACGATCCACCACACTACTTGCCAATTCATCATCGGTATATCCATGGAGCCTCACATTTCCAACAGTGTATCTTAGTCCATGATTGATTGTGCCCCGGAGATATCTCAAGAGATTATTGGAAGCAATCCAATGAATGTGATGAGGCTTGACCATATATTGACTCAACATGTTCACTGCAAAACATATATATAGACGTGAGTTCACTAAGGACATCAAGGCCCCTATGAGTTGACGATACTTAGTAGGATTTCCCAAATCGGGCCCAGCAGCTCTTCCACACAACTTCTTAAAGTTGACTTCCGTCGTAGTAGTCATAGACTTGCAGCCCACCATCCCAAATATTTCCAGCAACTTCACAGTATATTTTCCTTTAGAAATAAAAATCTCACCTGGCTTTTCCCAGACCTCCAGGCCTAGGAAGTAGTGCATCAGTCCTAGGTCCTTCATCTTGAATTCAAAATCCAACTCCCTCTTACATTGATGAATGAGAGAATATGCACCTATCAGGAAGATATCGTCCACATAGAGAACCAAATGAGAGGATTTTCATTATCAACCTTGAATTAAAGGTTTGGATCAGCGTCACTTTGTGTAAATCCCATCTTCATCAGGTAGCTATCGATCCTCTCATACCAAGCCCTGGGGGCTTGCTTCAACCCATAGATGGCTTTCTTCAACCTGCATACATGATTATCTCCATCTTGAACTTCGAACCCAAAAGGTTGTTCCACATAGACCTCTTCCTTGATTGAGCCTTGTAATAAGGCAGTCTTGACATCCATTTGATGTAAACTCCATCCTTGCGATGTACCAAGGGCAATAATTGAACGGAAGGTGGCGTAGCAAGAAACAAGTGCAAATATTTCATCATATTCTATACCTTCCTTCTGTGAGAAGCCTCGGGAAACAAATCTTGCCTTGAATTTTTCATCACTTCCATCGGCTCCATGCTTGATCTTGTAGAGCCATTTTGAGCTCACAACAGACTTGTCCTTTGGTCTAGGGACCACATCCCATACATCATTTTTCATGATCGACTCATATTCTTCATTCATTTCATCCTTCCAAACTTGGTGCTTCATGGCTTCTTCAAATGTTCCAGGCTCAGATTGGACAATGGTGCTCATGGCTACTAAGTACCCTTGGTACTTATTCGTCTTCTTACTTTCACAGAATGTTCCCCTTGGAGAAATATGTCTCTCAGCATCTTTGAGAGTATCTCTAAGCCATAAGGGTCTTCTCTTTGTACAAGTGGACTCTGTAGGAGGTGGAACAATAATATCTATCTGACCTTCAGCACCTACATTTGTTGATCCTTTGGTTCTTCCTGCTTTCCTGCTTCTTCTTCTTCGTCTTCCTTTGAGATGTGAACATTTCTAACCTTCCCAAAGGCAGCATCTTCGTTGAAGGTGACATCATGACATATCTCCACTTCTCTTTGACAAGGCACATAGATTCCATATGCCTTTAAGGTTTCATTGTAGCCCACAAATGTTCCCTTCTTTCCAGAAGCATGCAACTTGCTCCTCTTTTCTTTCGGCACGTGAAAATATATGGGACTTCCAAAAATTCTAAAATGAAAACATCAGGTTTCTTACCAGTGAAGAATTCTTCGAGAATTTTGTAGTCCAATGCTTGATGTGGGCATCTATTTTTAACATACACAACAGTGTTGGCAGCTTCTCCCCATAGGAACTTTGGTAGACCTTGGTCATGAAGCATGGCACAAGCAGCTTCAATGATTGTTCTATTCTTTCTTTTGACAACTCCATTTTGTTTGGGAGTATATGTAGTAGTGGTATCCCTCATAATTCCATTTTCCATGCAACATTCATTGAACTCATTTGACTCATATTTAGTTCCATTATCGGTCCTCAAAATTTCGATCTTCTTCACTGTTTTATTTTCAACCAAGGCCTTGAAGGTGCGGAACCATTTAAATACTTCATCCTTTTTCTTCAAGAAGTATATCTAAGTTTTTCGGGAGAATTCATCTATAAAAGTGACATAATAATCATCCTACCAAGGATGTTACGGGAAACATACCAGATATATCAGAATGAATCAATTGTAGAACGTCAATAGTCTTGGTGTCACTTGAGAGGAATGGTCCCCTTGTATGTTTCCCTTCGGCACAACTCTGACACACACCATGTTCAACTTTGAAATCAGGCATACATGTGACCACCTTCCTTGCTTCAAGAAGAGATTTATAATGAAGGTGAGTAAACCTTTGATGCCATAATTTGGATTGAAGAGTTGTGTTGCATGTCATGGCTCCCAACAGACTTCCTCCAACCTGATAAAGTGTATCAACCCTGAAACCAAGAGTGAATGCTTCTTTGAAATTCTTCTTCCAAATGTGTACATTTCCATCAATGAATGCCACCTTGAATCCTTTATCTTCCATCGCTGAGATAGACACCAATTTTTTCTTTAAGTCAGGTACATACAACACATCTTGCAAATGAAGGACTTGACCTTGATTTAGATGAAGAGTCATAGTCCCTGTCCCTTTCACAGGATAGGTGGCATTTTCTCCAAGGATAATTTCCAAATTAGTTTCCTCTTCAATAAAAGTAGAGAGGGCTTCTTTATATCCAGTGAAGTGCCTTGAGGTACCACTATCAATTAACCAATTATCCAGGGTATCGGGAGGAGATGCAGCAGAGAGGGTGGATATAAGAATAAATTCATTTTTCTTGTTATCAACAACATTAGATTCGTCATACTTGGAATTCCTTGAATTCTTGAATGGTTTGCCATTTCCATTTCCATTTCAAGTAGAGGGAGCCTTTCTCTTTCCTTTGTTGTTGAACATGCTGTTCCTTAGATTTCCATTTCCCCTTAAGTTGTTGTTATTGTTGTAGTCATCATCTTGGGGAGAGTCCCTTTTATTGGGACACTCTCCAACATAGTGGCCAAATCGAAAACAATTATAACATCTACCCTTCCTTCCTTTGGGTCTTTCTCTTCCTTGACCTTGATTTCTTAGACAACCATTATTATTTTTCTTTGCATGAGAGGAGAAAGTGGTAGGCTCATTTCCATTTTAAGGTTTGTCTCTCTCCATCATCCTTGTCTCCTCTTGAGTGCATCTCGTCAACAATTCATCAGAATCAGGAATTATGTTATTATTTAAAATAGTGGTATTGAATACATACCATGCTCGGGGAAGACCTCCAAGAGTATTAAGAGTGAGCTCTCGGTTAGCTATGACCTCTCCAATAGATAAGAGATCATTCTTGATTTCGATGATCCTCATGAATAGAATTGAATGGACTCTCCCTTGTCCATCTTGATGTCCTTCAGCCTGTTCTTCAAAAATATAATTTGATTTGTGTTGCTAGCCCTGAACATACCAACCAACTTGCCATACATCTCCTTAGATGTGCCTAGCTTGAAGATATAAGCAACCAAATGCTTGTGAATTGAGTCCCTGATGATCTTCTTCGCTTTGTTTTAGTAGCATCCAGTTTATTTGATGGAGGCTCGGTAATATTTCCTTACACATAGTCCATAACATCTTGTTCCTCCAAAGTTAAGTCCAAAGAATTTTTCAAAGCATGATAATCAGACTTATCATTGAGCTTGTCATCAGATTTGAAGTATGATGAGGAATCCATTGACCCTTGTGTTAGTATGAATCTTTCGTCGTAAAAGATCACTTTAGCTATGCATAACAAATAGCCCTAACATCGATTATGGCTGCCAAATATCTTTAAATTTGTGATTAGGTGATCCAAATAATGCTGCACAAATCCAGATCTAAGCATAAAAGACATTAAGCAGATAAAGTAAAATGTGGCTCCATGCATCCAATAGACAAGACAAGAACGATGTATTTGAAAGAATTTTTTATATTATATTGAAAGGGGGCACCTGAGAGGAAAACAAGAAAGGTGTTTTTCAGTTCTCCTCAATGGGATGGGTTCTTGACAGTCCTCAGCACTTCAGATCTAGAATCTCTCTCTCTTGTTGGTGTAGAAAACCCAGACAAACATAGAACTCAATGGGAGCTCACAAGACAAAAATGGAGAAAATATGACCAAGTGTATAGATCCAGAGTGATCTTTAGGCAATAAAAGGTCATCAATGAATGAGGAAAACCCTTCTATTTATAACAAAATATTAGGGTGATCTAGAACTTGGTGCATGAATAAAATATTATTAATCAAATTCTAGAACCACCTTTTAGGAATATTTTATTCTATTTGTTGGAGGGAAAAGGATTTTTGACTTGGATCAATTCCTTTATTTATAAATAATAAATAAATAAATGATTTATTTACTATTTTGAGGAAATGGTGGGAATCTAATTAAATAAATAATGATTTATTTAATTATTTATAAATCATTTAGTCAAATTTAACTAGGAATATTATTTAAATAGGATTTAAATGACTTATTCCTAGGAAATAATCAAATAAATAAGGATTTATTTAATTGATTTCCTTGTTTTTGGTTAAATATGACCAGGAAATATAAACAAATATAGATTTGTTTATTATTTCCTTTTTGGGGTTTCCTGTTTAGACCATAAACAACTTAATAAAGGTGTTTTAATAAGTTATTTCACATAGTGAAAGCAATTTTACTTAGGGTAAAATTGGTCTTACATGGTGTACTTGGGTCCATCTAATGATAATAGGTTAGATGACCAAAAAATGGTGTAACAGATTTCCCCCCAGCGTACGAGTGTTAGGAGCAAATCGTATGACCGAAGTATGTTGTAAGAACTCAATCACTAGACATCGAAAGGGAAGTCAGAGAGAGAAATGTAAGGTAGCCTAATGTGCTAAAGGGCTAGACCCTGAGGAGACGAGACTTACAGGTGCAACAAGTCTCTAGTTTATGATATGCTACCTGTGCTAAAGGCGGCGGGGGAGGCATACCTATGCCCGCCAAGACGAAGTATAAAAGAATAGTGTGTCCAATAAACAAGGAATTGAACTATAAAGTACATGCTGGCATAAACACAAGCCAGAAAAATAGAATGATGAATCCTACATACATGCTATGCCTGGGATAACAGCCAGGACTTATACAATAATATCTGAGTACATGAGATACAAATACAACCCAAATGCCCCTTAGAAACGAGGAAGGACTCGCAAAATCTGACTGATACATGCAAATCGAAAATGCGCTGCAAGCGGCTAAGGCCGACATCATCAAATATAGGGAGCTGCATCAAAGGCTGAAATGAAGAGGTCATCCGGGCATGTGGGGGGCTACCTGCAGGGCCACCCCCTCATGAGGGTTGAGACATCTCACACACACCTAGGAATCACCAATATCTGCTGCTGCATCGCTAGACCATCAAGTATACGGATCTCGATCATGCTGAAAGGAGCTGAAGGTGAAAAAAAACCAAGTCAAAGGGCGATAAGTAGTCCATTTGGCTGATCCGAGGTACCGAACAAGAGTGGAAGCTGGAACCAAGGTACACCGCCCTCTAGACCTATCTTCTAGAATAAATGAGCTAATGTCGACAGAAGGAGGTCCGCCATAGGTGAGGAAATAAGGAATCCTCAACTAAGGCACGAGAGAAAATAGTAGAGCGACTGACAGACTGACACCAATGATGATGATGAAATGGGGGAAACTAAGTAACGAATGGACGACGTCCCTTGTTAGAGCATAAAGGGCATGGATGACTTGGCAGCGACTGACACAATATCATGAGGGATAGGGGACAATGGGACTGAAGGCCATAATGTGCGACACAAGAGAGGGATCAAGTAATGAAGGATGGAGGACTATAGCGGGATACAAAAGGACTCGGGATAGACTCCATGAATGTGGTGATGACTCAACTCGGATGCTCTAAACAAGGGAAACTCGATGGAGCTACCACACAGTAATGGTCCAATGGGGGACCATAAAAACATAAGTACAAAATGGTATCTCATGACGAAAATCAACACAAACAAGGACAAGTATGGAGGCAAGGTGGTGCCCCAAGTACAAGTGTTGTAAGTGAGGAAATCTGATTTGGAGGAGAGGTGAAGAGACCCTTCTTGGACAAAATGTGTCCTGGTGAAGTATCAAGTAACTAAAATGTAACAGGTACCCAAAGCTCATAAACAGGCCAGGTCGTACTTTTTGGAGTCTGTTCTGCAACCCGGGTAGCAGGTACTGGGCAGAAAACTGCGACCTGTCCCAGGAAATGACGTGAATAGTGAGATCTATCAGAGAAAGGGGTTTTCAGTGCTATTTTGGGCTGAGATCTGGGATTTGCATGGTTGAGGGGCCTAGGTGCCCCCAAGCATGTTGTGGTCATGCCAAAATTTATTGAGGAAAAGGGGAATCTAAACATATTTTAATGATGTGGTGTGCCATTTGTTTGCGTTATGGTTATGCAGTTTGAGAAAGGGAATGGAGAATTACCAATCTCTTTTGGTACTGCATATATGAATCAAAGGGACTTTAAGTTTCCGGGTTGGCATACCTGGTGTCACTATCCCAAAGAGAGGATTTGGAGATAAGGAGCTGATGCTCTCTTAAAAAAGCTATAAGTTGGTCAACAAAAATGTCTAAGAGACTGGGTTGCTGATGAAAGATGAAGGAACGATAAGGGGTATCATCCCTAGAGTGATCTGAAGTGATATGGGACTCTATATGTTCTTCTAAATGTGGAAGAATAATGGTACTAGAGTTGACATGACCAGATACACTTGGAGAGTTGTGGAGAATTGCTTCTCTTGGTCTCTCAAATATGGGTCCCCCCTTACCCAAACATGGGGTTTCGATGTAATAGCCACAAGGTGTATGTGGTGTGAACGCATGGGTTCGATGTAAGGGGGAATAGATAAATTCAGGGGTGGGGATTTCTTCTATACTTTCGTCATCGTGATAGAAGATGGGGTGACTGGTGGAAGAAAGACCACCTGACGCTGTGAAGCTACCTGACTCATCATCATAAGAAGAGAGGTTCACATGCGCATAATCACAAGGGGTGAAAAAAGAGTAAGCAGATAAATGATCTACCGATGTTGAGCCCAGGGTGATCGCTGAAGGAAGGTCAAGCGAAATAACAGGGGAGGATTTAGAGGGAATGTTCCTCGAGGGTCTCATGGATGATGATAGGTAGAATATGGTGGACGAAGGTTCCGTCATCTTGACATCAGGAGGGGGAATGTCAATGGGAGCCGTCATTTCTAGTAGTTCTACCGAAGCAAAATGCGCAAATAGGGGAGAGGTGGACTAGTTGCGCTTGGCCTCGAATTGGCGGACCGCGGCTAGAGAGGTGCGGAAGTCCTTGAGGCAGGAACAAAGGTGGGTGTAATGGCCATGGAGATCACACAAAGCACAAGGATGGTTGGTGTGAATAGGCTTGGGGTTCTTGGCCGCGGTCATGGAAGGAACAAAGGCTTCCGGGACCGTGGACTCAGGGAACGCGACATTAACCATGGGCTTGAGATGAGGCAATTCAGGACAGGTATGGGTGGCGGGACCGACAACATCACACAAGGCACACTGGATGGTATGCCTTAAAGGCTGAGGAGGGGCAGGGTTTGTCGGGGCAGCCTTGTCCTTTGATGCCCCCTTGCGAGCTTTGCCCTTCTTACCCGAAGCAGTTGCAACAGGAGGTGGTTCCTGTTGAGGTGACTGAGGCATTGTTGCAGCGGGAGAAGTCATGGGGACCGGTTGAACCGGGGTTAAAGCAAGATACGGTTTGAGTTGACCATGAAGGGATGCGGCTGGAGGATCAAGGTACCAGACGGGAATCCCAAGGGTCAGGTTAGGAAGAGAGAGGGTGGCCATGACAGGTGCCGTGTACACTCCTGGTGGGGGAGCTAGGAACGGTATCTGACCAGAGGGGTAATGGCCAGGTGGGACGGCTCCTAAATGGCTAAGGCTTGGAGGAACCATTCCAGGAGGATAAAGAGGCTCATGAATACAAGCTATAGGAGAAAGGCCAGAAGGAAGAGGTCCGGCTAGCTGAGGCGAAGGGCTAAGAGCAGGTTGCAGCGAGCGAGGTTGAGGTTGAGGTTGCTGACTAGCCGAAGCGAGCCATTTAAGGTCAGCCCGAAACGATTGCATCATGCAAACATTCGCTAAGCTGGGACTAGAGACAGGAGGAGGAGGAATACCAGGGAAAGTTCCAAGCAAGGAGGAGTTTTTGTAGACGCTGGGGGAGACAGTGGTCAAAGAATCGACGGTTTTCTTATCGGCTACAGAAGAGATGGTCGACTCAGGGGAGGTCTGAGATTTTGGCTCATGATTTGTCAACTGGTCAATGGTGACTATCTTTCCATTATGAGGGAAAAACATCTTGCGATGGACCGCGGATGGGACAGCAAACATGGCATAGGTGTAGCTACGCCCCAAAATAATTTTATAATCAAGAGGGGCGTCGATGACTTCAACGTCAACGCAAACAGTCTTGCCCGCAAGAGTGATAGGACAATTACGGAATAGGCCAATGGGTTGGGAGGCATGGCCGTCCCATGCACGAAGGGTGATTGTGGAAGGGGCCATCTCAGGAGATCCGAGTTGTTTCCAAACCGAAGTAGACATCACACAGGTGGATGCCCCCTCATCAATAATACACCGAGAAATGTGAGCGTTCCGGATTTTGACTAGGATTTGGAAAGTTGCGGAAGCAAGAAGGGGGGATGTTCTGATTGACGGGCGTCGAAAACAATCAATTGGTCATCAGCAGGATCTACAGCGCCCATGGAGGATAGTAGAGCCTTATTTTGAGGACACGACTGGAGGAGTTCCAGTGTTGAAATGGCAGCAAGAGACTAAGCCAAATCATCTGCTATGCTATACGAATGAGCAGCTCGACCAGAAGCAGCATTTCAGCGTAATAGGCCCTTAGGAATCTTGGTATGAACCTCAAATTTGGGCTGAGGGATATGCAAGGGACCATTAGATGTCGAAAGAGGCTCTGTAGAACCTGAAGAAAGTGACTCAGGGACAGACGGAGCGGGAGGCTTGGGGTACTAACGAGACCGAGTTAGAAGTTTAAGGTTGACAGATAAAGGTTGATCAGAGTTCATCATGAGAATCTGGGAATCGAAGGAACTAGAAGGGTAAGGTTGAGTGGCCACCTGTCCGTCAGGTGGTTGGGTAGCCACAAATCCCTGTTGTGCATCCACCTGCTCTTGAGGGGGCGGTGACTGCTGTTGCGGGGGTTGAGAAGACAAGGGAGGCGAGGGTGCGAATGCTGGAGGAGCTGGAGCACTAGGCTGTGGATATGGATGATAATGAGGTTGGGTAACAATGTGGTAAACAGGAGGCTAGGTAGAAAGAGGAGGCATGCTAGATCCTGGATGCATGCTACCGGGAGGGGGAGAAGTGCAGGAGGTGGTGCCCCCTCCCCCAGGAAAACCGTAGCTCATGGAAGGTTGAGTGGATGGATGAGAAAGAGTGCCAACAATACCGTCGGCGACATGAGGTGCCCCCGATGCATTAGTGCCACCGGGTCTGGGGAGGTCAGGAAGGACGGTATAGACATAACCAGATTGAGCATAGATCAGTTCATATTTCAAGGCTATTTGGAGGGCGGCTTCTTCGGTTTGAGGAAAATGGGATGCGACATCTTTGCCGATGGCAGGTAAGAGGGATCTCATGGACCAATCCATGTAGAAATGGTCTTCGAAGGTAGGGGCTTGACATAGGCTCTTTCTTCGCCGCCATTCTTTAACATGATCGAATAGGCGGGTCACGGACGATTGACGGAAAGAAGTCAAAAGTTCGATACCAGTGTCATAACGAGGAGGAAGCTAGAAATAAGATAAGAAGGCGCGGGCAAGGGTCGCAAAGGTGGTATGGGAAGAGGCGGGCTGGTTAACATACCACTTAGAAGCTTCGCCTGTAAGCGTGCGTTGAAACAATCTAAGGCGGATGGAGTCATCAGTAATGGAATTGGATGAACACCACATATGGAAATATTGGATATGGTTGGAGGGATCTTCACTAGCAAGGCCTTCGAACTTGGGAATGTCGGAGGGGAGCTTGGTTGGCATAGTAGACCAACTAACATTGTGGCGGATAGGATCATTGATCAGCTAATTGAAGTCGAGGAGACTAAGACTGGCCATATAAGGGAGCACCGGGGCAGTCGAGGTAGGTCCCATAGTGGTTCCGCTAGAAACGGACCTAGCAGTAGAACTGGGGTTGCCGCTGGCGCTAGGCCGTGAACTAGACATGGTGAAGGTAACAGGGGGAGAACCCGAACAATCAGAAGGAGAGTCGGAATGCGGACTCGGGGGAGGACTTACTCGATGACGACGGGAAGGAGGAAGTCGACCAACCGGAAACTGAGGGTAAGGCCAAGAAGTCTCTAGGATAAGTGCCTTGGGGTTGCAATGATGACGGGAAGAAGAAAAACCGACAGGGGCAGGGAGGGACAAAATCAAGTGAGGTCAAGGGCAGAGAGGTGCAGTGTCAATTGATTTTAAAGTCTTTGCCAGGCGGTGTTAACCAGGCTCTTCTTCACTTAGGGTCAGTGTATGGCATGTGTTGATTTTAATTTTTTAAACTCAGACGTTTTGAGAGTAAAAGAAAAAGTGTGCTGCGTAACTGAAAATAAATCTGCAAATAACAGTATATAATGCTGAAATAACATAAAAGTAACAACTAACAATGCATCGATCTAACCCAAGAAGGCGGGTCTCTCAAAACTAGTCTAAAAAGAGGGAAAAAATCTAGTCGTAACACACGAAAAAGAGGCCAATAGATCTAAGGTCGGGAGGGACAGGGATCTAAAGGATAAATCTGCTGGAAAGAGGTGCAGAGAATAGCAAAGAGGCAGAGGCAAGGTTGTTGTAACAAAAGGGAAATCAGCTAAAGGGAGGAGGGATGAAGAGGTGGCCCTAGAGGTAAACCCAAACAAAACTATATGAGGTGATTTGAAAGGGATAAGAGTTGATCTAAAGGGATCTGAAAAGGAGGTATCAGATCTGAAAATAAGAAGGCTGAAACTCTGAAAATTCAGACGTCTGAAACAGCTAAAACTCACCCACCAAAAGTGGAGGGTACTAAAGCCTTAAGGGGCAATATTCCCACTTAGTTGAGTGAAAAAGATCAGAAACAGGTCTAAACGGGCAGAGACGGAGGCTGAAAAAACCCTGACAGAAGCTTCAGACAAACCCAGAAAAATTGCTGGAAAATTGCAGAAAAAAGTGCAGGTCGCAGTTTCTGACATGTTTTCAGTCCAGGTCGCAGGTTTGGGGCAGAAAAGTGCGTCCTCAGTTCCAGGTCATAGTTTTTGGGCCGATAAGTGCGACCTGCAGATCTGGGTCTCTCAGCGGCAGATTTCAGAAAAAATTGTCGTCTCAGCTGCCGCTGATGTCTGTCCCCTGCGCAATAGGGCCATAAACACACGGAAGTTAAAAATTTTAATGTTTGAGGGTTTTAGAGGTGAAAAACACCATAAAAATAGGAAAAACAAAAAAATGAAGAGAAGCCCTAGGGTCTGAAATAGCTGGATATGCAGGAATATATAAAACGACAGCGGTCGCAAAAGAAAACCCGTGTGGAGTCGCCAATTGTTAGTATGAATCTTTCGTTGTAAAAGATCACTTTAGCTACGCATAACAAATAGCCCTAACATCGATTATGGCTGCCAAATATCTTTAAATTTGCGATTAGGTGATCCAAATAATGCTGCACAAATCCAGATCTAAGCATAAAATACATTAAGCAGATAAAGTAAAATGTGGCTCCATGCATCCAATAGACAAGACAAGAACGATGTATTTGAAAGAATTTTTTATATTATATTGAAAGGGGGCACCTGAGAGGAAAACAAGAAAGGTGTTTTCCGGTTCTCCTCAATGGGATGGGTTCTTGACAGTCCTCAGCTGGAGTGTAAAAACTCTGGTAAACTTGATAAATATATATTATTAATGATGAAGATGAAAGATGATTACAATGGGGAATCACCGAAGCTTAAATATAGCCTCATGGTGTCCCTTGGTGAAGAGGCATGATCTTTGATCATGCCCTTTCAGTTAATAAAACCTAATATAACTATATCTAACTAATAATTAATAAAATATTCATAACATTGCCCCTCTCTTAAGATGCTTTGTCCTCAAAGCATACGTAATGATGGACAATGTTGACGAATGTCCGGTTTTCTCAAGCGATGAGCTCTTGCTTCCCACATTTTAAAAAGATCGTGGAGCATCTTCTCGAGTTCAATCTTTTGGTGATGTGGATAGTGACAAGATCTGATATTGACAGGGTCAGATCCTATTCCTAGTACTGCTGGTGATTCTTCTTTGTTCCTTTTTAGATTTAGAGGTAAGTTACCAACAATTATTGTCTGATGTAACTTCTCCTCACCATCAAATGCTTCCTTCCTAACAACTGTATCTGCTTCATCATCGCAGGCCTTAACAGCTTCTGGCGCTATATCAGTGGCTTCGGATGTGTTTGTCACTTCACATGTTTCGTTAAATTCTGGGGATGGAACATTTTGTTGTTTATAAACCTCTGTATCTTCATGGTGACGTGGGGAATCGGATTTTTCCTGATGCTCTTCTGAGTTCCCTGAATCTGCGACATTGTTTTGTTGATTTTGTTCCATGTTAGGAACTATTGGTTTTTGCATTAGATCTAACTTGTCCATGATGGCATTAAATTTCTGCAAGATTTTGTTCTCATTTTCCTTAGCCTCCATTTCTTTTAGCCATATTTGCCTTTTTATCTGATCAACCGTCATCATTGATAAAGACATACTGAACATGTATGAGGTGGGAAATATTTTTCTGCCAGTTTTTCCCTTCTTCTTTTTTTTTTTTTTTTTTTGAATTAATTAATTAATTAATAATTATTTTTTTTTTTTAACTATATAATTATTATATATATATAATTTTTGATTAAAAATTATATAATATATATATAATTTAATTATATAATTATTATATATATAATTATTAAATGGGAATTATATAATATATAAATGAATTATATAATTATAATATATATATATATATATAATTATCAATTAAATTATATAATATATATATTTTATATATAATTAAAAAAAATCGTGTTTTTTTAAAATGTGTCGTTCCACTAAAAAGACACAAAAGACACACTGTTTCTTGTCGAGAAACACATTGTTTCACGTTTTTTTTTAATTATGATTCTGGTTTAGAACCCATTAACGCAACTAGGCTCGTTGTATATGCTGGAATTGACTGGATATTTTCTCTAACAATACCACCCAACGCCAAGAAATTTATGGGCTCGGTTAATGAGTCGCTGGACAACGAAGACCAATCAATGAAACTTGGACAATTTTACATCCACACTTGTTTCACGATTTACCAACGTATTTTATTTGTTGGCCTTTTTATCTGCGGCTGTAGTGGGCCACGACAGGGAACTGACCACGTAAACCTACAGGAAAGACCGCGGGGTTGACTGTGCAGCGAGGACGCGGGGGTAGAGGCCCGGAAGACAGAAGTCCACCTGTCTCACGCGTTTTCAGACTCGGGTTTCGACACCAGTGACGTCTTCGTGTATCTTAAATAGGAAATAACCGTTTAACGTCTTGTGTATCGTGGAAGAGAATTGAATTAATTAATTATTAGATGAGAACGAGGGTGGGTTATGGGAAGCGTAGGGTATGAGGGGAATGTAAGGAATGTGAGGGTAAAAAAAATTATTTATTAATTTTTTTTTTACGTGAGGAGAATTTGGGAATCGAAGGCAGAGTGGGGGTGAGAGAACAGAGGGGGTTGGGTAAAAAATCTGCAAGGTTATTTTTTTTTTTTTAAACAAATGTTGTTGTGCACAAACACCTAATTTAAAAAAAAATCTGCAATTTTGGAATTTCCTTCAATTCCTTAATTTTGGGTGATCACACAGATCCGAAGAGCGATGGCTCTGATACCAATGGAATGTAAAAACTCTGGTAAACTTGATAAATATATATTATTAATGATGAAGATGAAAGATGATTACAATGGGGAATCACCGAAGCTTAAATATAGCCTCATGGTGTCCCTTGGTGAAGAGGCATGATATTTGATCATGCCCTTTCAGTTAATAAAACCTAATATAACTATATCTAACTAATAATTAATAAAATATTCATAACATCAGCACTTCAGATATAGAATCTCTCTCTCTTGTTGGTGTAGAAAACCCAGACAAACATAGAACTCAATGGGAGCTCACAAGACAAAAATGGAGAAAATGTGACCAAGTGTATAGATCCAGAGTGATCTTTAGGCAACAAAAAGTCACCAATGAATGGGGAAAACCCTTCTATTTATAACAAAATATTAGGGCGATCTAGAACTTGGTGCATGAATAAAAGATTATTAATCAAATTCTAGAACCACCTTTTAGGAATATTTTATTATATTTGTTGGAGGGAAAAGGATTTTTGACTTTGGTCAATTCCTTTATTTATAAATAATAAATAAATGAATGATTTATTTACTATTTTGAGGAAATGGTGGGAATGATTTATTTAATTATTTATAAATGATTTAGTCAAATTTAACTAGGAATATTATTTAAATAGGATTTAAATAACTTATTCCTAGGAAATAATCAAATAAATAAGGATTTATTTAATTGATTTCTTTGTTTTGGGTTAAATATGACCAGGAAATATAAACAAATATAGATTTGTTTATTATTTCATTTTTGGGGTTCCCTGTTTAGACCATAAACAACTTAATAAAGGTGTTTTACTAAGTTATTTCACATAGTGAAAGCAATTTTACTTAGGGTAAAATTGGTCTTACATGGTGTACTTGGGTTCATCTAATGATAATAGGTTAGATGACCAAAAAATGGTGTAACACCTTGTCCTTGTCTAATCAGTGATTGCTCTTCTCACTCTTGCTCGGACTTTGTCTTCACCTAAGCTCTGATACCATGTTAATTTTAGATAACAATGGTATATTCTATGCTTAGAGAAATTTACTTCAATATTTTCTTATTAGCCCAGTTAAATTTCCAAATTAGCAATCACATTAACATTGACAGTAAATGTTGATAGAACATAAAAAAATAACCAGAAGACAATCCAAGATAAGAGGACACAATATTTGGCGGATGCTAAGGAAAAACCCCAATGTGGGGAAAACTCTTTGATCAAATCTTCTTATTATTCTTCAAAAGTTCAGCAGAGAGAGAGAATACAATATACAAATTTGCTTCAGTGAAACAGCAGTCAACAAGATGCCCAAACCAGAAAGTCAACGCTAATCAAATCAACGATTTGACTTCTCCAAAATCAGCCCAATCAACTTTAGTCAATGTGACCTCCAAAGACAGTCAAAGTCAGCCCAAAACAATCCTGAAAAAATCGGTCGAGCCTGGTCAACACATTGGTTTTTGTGGTCAACCCAAAAGTCAAACTACCCAAAATTATCGAAAATAGTGTCTCCAGCGGCAGCCTACCAAGATTGAAATTTTTCCCAAGAAATCAAAGTCAAAATGTCAAAGTTGAACCAAAGTCAACATTGGTCAACGCTCTATTTTCTGCCCTAGAAACAGTTCAAAAATCACAGCAAGAAACTGTCTTTTTCACACGTGCGAGGAGAGAGAGAGAAGCTCCTATGAGGTTGTATGAACCAATGAGAGGGAGAGAGAATGTGTGATGAGATGATGTCTAAATCATGATTCAATCTCTCCTTTTTATATCCATCAATGAGGGGTGAAGGCACATCTTTTGGGGCTTGTGATCCTACATTACAATTTTGGCCGACCTTGACAAATGTACATGTGTGAGAGAATAAATTTTAAAATCCAACTTCTGCTCATCCAAACAAGATGATATTTAGATAAATCTTACACCTATCGGAATGAGGAATCCAACAAAAATATCATCTCTATCATATGAGCAGTCCAAAGTGGAGTTTGGACCTAGTTGCCAAATTTAACACTTTATCAAGAACAAGCTAAAGGATATCAAGATGGATAGAGGGGAATCCATCTAATCCTACTTCATGAGGATTACCAAAATAAAAAATGATCTTCTATCTATTGGAGAGGTTATTTCCGACCGGAAGCTCACTCTTATTGCCCTTGGAGGTCTTCCTCGAGCATGGGATGTATTCAATACCACTATCCTCAACAATGACAGGATTTCAAGTTTTGATGAATCGTTGACTATATGCACTCAATAAGAGACAAGGATGATGGAGAGAGACATGCCTTCAAATAGGAATGATCATATTGCATTCTCTGCTCATGCTAAAAGAAAGAATAATGTTGGTCCAAGGAAACAAGGTAAAGGAAGACTAGGATTCAAAGAAGCAAGAAAGGGTCGATGTTTCAATTGTAATAGGTTTGGCCACTATGTTAGAGTGTCCTAATAAAAGGGATAAAACACGAGATGATGATCACAATCACAATAATTTCAAGGGAAATGGAAATCAAAGGAATAACAAGTTCAACAACAAATGAAAGATAAATGCTCCTACTACACGATATGGAAATTGTGAACCTTATAAGAGATTGAGAAACTCCAAGTATGATGAATCTAATGTTGTAGATAACAAGCAAAAATAATTTTATCTTATATATGACCTCTCTACTACCTCACCTTGGATAATTGGTTGATTGATAGTGGTGCCTCAAGGCACTTCACTAGGTACAAAGAGGCCCTCTCACATTTAATTGAAAATGAAACTAATTTGGAGGTCATACTTGGAGACACCTATCCCGTGAAAGGGACAGGGATTGTTACTTTTCATTTAAATCAAGGTCAAATCCTTCATCTACAAGATGTATTATATGTACCTGAATTGAAGAAGAATTTAGCATCTATTTCAGCGATGGAAGACAAATGATTCAAGGTGGCATTCATTAATGTAAAGATACGTGTTTGGAAAAGGAATTTCAAAGAAGCATTCACAATTAGATTCAGGGTTGATACCCTTTATCAGGTTGGAGGAAGTCCTTTGGGATCCATGACATGCAACACTTCTCTTTAATCTGAATTATGGCACCAGAGGTTTTCTCACCTCCATTATAAATATTTTCCTGATGTTAGGTAGATAGTCACAAGTATGCCCGATTTTAAATTTTCTCATGAAGGTGTTTGTCAGGGTTGTGCCAAAGGGAAACACACAAGGGGACCATTCCCCTCAAGTGATAGCAAGACTACCCACATTCTTCAATTGATCCATTCTTATATATCTAGTATGTTGCCCGTAACACCTTTGGGAGGATATTTGTACTATGTTGTTTTTGTGGATAACTTCTCTTGCAAAACTTGGATCTATTTCTTGAAGAATAAGGACGAAGTGTTCAAGTGGTTCTTCTCTTTCAAAGCCTTGGTTGAAAATCAAACAAGGAAGAATATCAAAGTATTGAGCACTGATAATGGAACCGAATATGAGTCAAATGAGTTTAATGATTATTGTAGGGAAGTTAGCATTAAGAGGGAGACCGCTACTACATATACTCCTAAGAAAAATGGAGTTGTTGAAAGGAAGAATTGAACCATCATTGAAGCCACTCGTGCCATGCTGCATGACCAAGGTCTACCGAAGTTCTTATGGGGAGAAACTTCCAACATTGTTGTGTCCGTTCAAAATAGATGCCCACATCAAACATTGGACTCCTAAACTCCCGAGAAGTTTTCACCGATAAGAAACCTGATGTTTCTCATTTTAGAATTTTTGTTGGTCCTGTATATTTTCACATGTCGAAAGAAAAGAGAAGCACGCTGGATGCTTCTGAGAAGAAGGTAACGTTTGTGGGCTACAGTGAAATTTGAAAGGCATATAGAATTTATGTGCCTGGTCAAAGGGAAGTGGAGATAAGTCATGATGTCACGTTTGATGAGGATGTATCCCTTAGGAAGGTTAGAGATCTTCCTATTTCAAAGAAAGACAAAGATGAAGATGCAAGAAAGCAGGAAGAACCGGAGGATGAATTGATGACCGATGTAATCCACCTCCTAGTGAGCCCTCTTCTTCAAACATAAGGCCCTGATGGCTTAGAGACACACTCGAAGATGTCGAGAGACGTATTGCATCGAGGGGGACATTTCATGAAAGTAAGAAGCCAAACAAATACCAAGGGTACTTAGTTTCCATGAGAACCAATGTTCAATCTGAACCTGGAACGTTCGAATAAGTCGTGAAACACCAAGTTTGGAAGGATGCAATGAACGAAGAGTATGAGTCGATCATGAAGAATGATGTCTCGGATGTGGTTCCTAGACCCAAGGACAAGTTTGTTGTGACCTCGAAATGGCTTTATGAAATCAAACATGGAGCTTATGGGAGTGCTGAAAAGTTCAAGGCCAGGTTTATTGCCCATGGCTTCTCTTAAAAGGAAGGTGTGGACTATGATGAGACATTTGCACCAGTTGCCCGATATACCACCATATATCCAATTATTGCCCTTGCTACCTCTCAGGGATGGAATTGATCCGGATTTATGCAATAACGCAACATAATAAACATATAACCATAAATACAGAGATGCAGCGGAAATAACACCTCATTTCATTAATATCAAAGAACTGAAATTTTCTTACAGACATAATGGAAATAAAACTAGCTAGGGTGCTGGTAGCTATCTCTGAGAAGAGATGTGGTAGCTACAGGCCTCTAAACACAGTTACAATGAGGCTCGAGGGCCTATTTATTATTTAGAAACAATGAGAAATCCTAAACAGCCAAAACCCTAACCCTAGGAGATGAAGCGCCAAAACTATGGGCCCCGTTTGGGTAAATTGGTGTTTCAACTTCCCGGGGACGTAACTTTGGCATACGATCTCTGTTTGACGCGTACCATACCTCGTTAGAAAGATCTATCCGAGGACTACAAATTTCGAGTGAACAACATTGATCCATAGACCCATGAGCAACATTGGTCCATGGACCCATGTTGCTCCTCGTTTTCCCAAAAAACGTCGTTTAGGGCCTTAAAACGGCTCCGGAAGTTCAGGTCCCAAAAAACGGCTAAAAATAGTAAGTTGTGCCGAAACTGAAAAACTAAAAGAGACAATGGTGGGGCCCCAAGTGGAATAGGTGGGTGACCACCAATATCCACTTGGATCATTCCCCCCCCCTTAGGAAGCAATGGTCCCCATTGTGTTAAGTTCCTCCATGAGATGATGAAATTTCTGCTGAACTTGGTCCCTAGTGAACCACTTTCCTTGGTGCAGGAGTTGGCCAGCTTTGACAACCCGATACAGTTGGATCTTCTGTTGGCGAGTGTTCTTGAATTGCATGTCCATGATACAATCTGTGGTGCCCTGTTCCATGCAATCTGGGTTTAACTCTGTTGGTGTGAGTTGTTCTGCAATGTCAGAGGTGTCCAGTAGAGGTGGGAAGTAAGGACGAAGGCGATCCACATTGAAGACTAGGTGCAGACCAAGGAATGGTGGAATATTGATCTCGAAGGCATTGTTCCCTACAGCCTTGGTGATGATGTGCGGCCCGTATCGGAGCGGGCGAAGCTTGCGGTGGGGTCCAGTGAGGCGCTCCTTCTACAAATGTAGCCATACTTTGTCGCCCACCTGGAAGTTGTGTGGCACCCGGTGTTGATCATGGCGTTGCTTGTACTTGGCATTGGCTCTGTCCAATATATCATGAGCCTGTTGGTAGATGTGTTGAATGCGCTCGATGAAGCTATTTGCTTTGTCAACTTCAGACTGGACATGAGCCGAATCGGCCTGAGTAGCCGCAAATGGCATGGCTACGTCAATGGGACATAGTGGCTGGAATCCCAAGCCAACCTGAAAGGAGCTATGGCCGATTGAACTGTGGAGAGCCCGGTTATAACTATGTTGTACATAGGGGAGGCTCTCGTCCCATGTGCGTGGATGCTTTGAATTGTACATGCGCAAAATGTGTACAATCATTATGTTGACGACCTCTGTCTGGCCATCTGTTTGGGGATGGAAAGTTGTGGACTTGGTGAGCTTAGTATCCAACATTGACTAGAGGTAGGACCAAAATGTGCTGAGGAACCTGCTATCCTGATCTGATATGATAGACTGTGGGATCCCAAAGTGCACCCACACTCGTTCAAAGAAGAGTTTGGCAGTGACTTCTGCTGTGATATTCTTCTTGCAGGCTGCCATAATGGCCATCTTCGAGAATCTGTCGACAACCACAAAAACACAGTCATTTCCCTGCTTAGTAGAAGGCAGGCCCGACATGTAATCCATGGATATGGATTCCCAAGGTCGACTAGGGGTGAGTAGCAGAGTATATATGCCTTGCTTCTTGATGGTCGGTTTGGCAATGGCACAAGCAGTGAAGGATCTGATGTGCTTCCCGACATCCTTTCGAAGGTTCGGCCAATAGAAATACTTTTGTTGTACTGCTACTATTTTCTTGACCCCGAAATTCCCAGCGACTCGACTGTAGTGTGCTTCCCATATCATCTTGGTGCGCTCGCTTGAAGGAACAAAAAGGTGTCCCAGGTGACATAAAAGTGCATCTTGGAGGTGAAAATTTGGAACTTGCGTACCCCCCAATAGTGCCTTGTATGTGTGGCTGAATTCTGGGTCACTCTCGTAGAGAAGCGGCCAATCAGAATTATCGTCCCCACAAGAGTTGAGAACGATGGTGAGCACCACGATCGATGGTCGGCTGAGACAGTCTGCAACATTATTGGTGCTACCCTTATTGTACTTAATGTTCAAATGAAACTGTTGCAGATATGTGGACCACTTCTGATGGCGATCATTCTGAAACTTCCCTTATGTCTGTATGAACTGCAGGGGCCGGTGGTCTGTGTGGATGATTGTTTCCTTCCCCAAATTTTAATGCTTCCATTGTCAACAAGCTTGCACAATGGAATACATTTCTTTGTCATAAGTGGGATACTTGCGAACTATGTCAGACAATGTCTCACTATGATATGCTACTGGATGTCCCTGTTGAGTAAACTGTGCAATTAGAGACGTCTGTCTCAATCTCAAATGGTTGTTGCAAGTCGTAATGGATCTTCGGGGAGTACTGATGAGCGATTTTCGTCTGTGACCGCCCAGCACGGTGAGGTCAGACCAAAGAATTTTCTCTCGCTCCTCCCTTGGTGACTTGACTCAAGGGCCAGTGATATGAGAGAGTCAACACGAACCTACGGTAGTTAGCAAGACCCAGAAGGGTTGCGGCTCCTCTTTATAGTGGTGAGGTGGCCAATCCGAATGACTTGGATCTTGGCTAGATCCATGCACCCCCCACTCTCAATAATGTATCCCAGATATTGAACCTGGGTCATGTAAAGTGCACTTCTCCAAATTGGCACACAACTTGTGTTGCTGCAGTGTTTGGAGGACTTGTCGGATGTGGTGAAGGTGCTCTTCCCAAGTCTGGCTGAAGATCAGAATGTCATCCAAGTACACCACTACAAATGAGTTGGTGAATAGCCGCAAAATGTCGTCCATCATCCTCATGAAGGTTGCGGGAGCATTCGTCAACCCGAAAGGCATGACCAGCCATTCGAAAAGGCCTTCCTTGGCTTTGAAGGCAGTCTTCCACACATCGGAGGGTTCAATTGGTACCTAGTGATACCCAAACTTCAAGTCAGTCTTGCTTAAATATTTTTCACCTTTAAGTTGGTCCAGAAAGTCATCAATCCATGGGATTGGGTACCTATTCAGGACAGTGATCTTGTTCAACGCCCGATAGTCAATACAAAGTATCCACGTCCCATCCTTCTTCTGTACCAACACGATCAGGCTCCCACAGGGCGATGAACTTGGTCGGATGTGACCTTTCTGCAGTAGCTCCTGAATCTGCCTCTTGATTTCATTGTTCTCTAGAACAGAGCGCCGATAGATCAGTCCATTGGGTAGCAGCGCACCTGGGGTTAGATCAATTGGGTGCTTGACCTAACAGTGCAGAGGAACCCCTGTGGGTGAGGTGAAGATGTCCTCGCACTCCTCCAAAACCTTATCCATGTGTTGTTGTCGTGTAGAGGAGCCCTGTCTGGAGGTCGTGGCCACAATCTTCTTCTTGCCCTGGGGGCGGATCATCGGGAAAACGAATTTCTTGGTTTGGGAAATTAGCTTACTGCATTGTTTTGCAGTAACCAAAGAGATAGCGGCAGGAGGTGGTACCTCTGGTATCATGTACAACTTATTTCCCAAAGTAACAATAACAGCGGGAGGTCGAGACTCATACACAGCATGACACTTCCACAAGTATGGTTGTCCTAATAATAAATCAGAAACATCAATAGGAGCAACGTCACATAATACCTCATCTGTGAAGGGCTTGATGCTATAGGGAAGGCAGCACTGCTGGCTGACGCGAAGATCTCGTCCTTGGTGAAGCCACCCGATGGTGTATGGATGTGAGTGAGCTGTGGTCGGCAAACCCAACCGCTTCACGACATCTACTGAAATGAGGTTCTTTTGGCTCCCATTGTCGACAATGAACTATACCGGCAAGCCCTTTACCCACATCTGGGAGTGGAAGAGACGTTCCTCCTCCTTTGGATCTTCCGGTTCCTCCTTCTGGATCTTCGTAGTGGCAACAGTGGCATTGGGCTCTGCATCAATAATCTGTTTCCCTTTGTCATTCCCCTTGTCAGGTTCTGATTCAGAGTCAGAGCATGCATCTGACTCAGAAGCCCTCATCTTGGCGACCAGCAACTGCTTGGCCCGACACTCACTTGTGTTGTGAGTGGAGCTCTTATGGAACTCACACCACTTTCCCGTGTCCTCCTTTGGCTTTGCGCTGTTGTTTTTGCTTGTGGCTTCGACAGGTTGTCTTGAGTCGCCATGCCTTGGCTCTTTCCTTTGTTTTGCGGTTTGGGAGCACCTTTCCCTAGCTTTTGATTCGCAGATCCAAAGTCTCGCTTCTTCTGTTTGAATTTCTGTTCAATCTTGGCAGCATACCTGTATGCCGTACCAAGCGAGGAGATGTCGAGGAACTCCATTTCCTCCTGAATGTATCTGTGCAGACAACTGCGATAATTTAGCACCAGATGTTTCTCTGAATCTTTGATACCCAACTTGGTGCACAGGGTATGGAACAGATTCGTCAACTCATGCACATCTTGATCCTTTTGTTGCCACAGTGTGGTCCATTGTATGTACTTGTCCTCATAGCTCCCCACGGGATAGTATTGTTCCTTGATGGCGTCTCGGAAAGAATTCCAAGTGGGTACAGCCGAGAACAGAGAGGGTTTTGTCTCATCCTTTTTCTCACATTGGGTTTCCCACCAGTCCTTGACATGGGGGGCAGCTTTGAGGAGTGCAAAAATAATCTTCTCCCTGTTGGAAAAGTCATGAACCGAGAAATATTCTTCTAATAGATTCAACCATCTATCTACGGCATCTGCATCTATTTTACCCTCAAATATGGGAATGTCAAAATTTACTTGTACCTTAAAAGGAATCGCACCTCCAGAGTGGTTATTGGATGCAGATGCGCCGCCGGTGGGCAGTCGTTGGAGGATCTGGGCAAAGTTATCCATCATCGCATTCCTTTGTTTTTCGAGGGCCTCCTCGAGCAATATTTTGATAGGATCTCCTGCTCCCTCATCTTTCTTTTCTTCCCCCATGGGCGTCCATTGGGGTTTGCGACGCTGATCTTGCAAAGGTTTCACCAGATCGAGCCCTAACTCCTTATACCCCGACCTCGTTGGGGACATGCAAAAAAGGATCGAGAAAAAGCAGACCACTTTGATACCACTGATCCGGATTTATACAAAAATGCAACAAAATAAACATATAACCATAAATACAGAGATGCAGCGGAAATAACACCTCATTTCATTAATATCAAAGAACTGAAATTTGCTTACAGACAGAATGGAAATAAAACTAGTTAGGGCGCTGGTTGCTATCTCTGAGAAGAGATGTGGCGGCTACAGGCCTCTGAACTCAGTTACAATGAGGCTCGAGGGCCTATTTATTATTTAGAAACAATGAGAAATCCTAAATAGCCAAAACCCTAACCCTAGGAGATGAAGCGTCAAAACTATGGGCCCCATTTGGGTAAATTGGTGTTTCAACTTCCCGGGGACGTAACTTTGGCATACGATCTTCGTTTTACGCGTACCATACCTCGTTAGAAAGATCTATCTGAGGACTACAAATTTTGAGTGAATAACATTGGTCCATGGACCCATGTTGCTCACCGTTTTCCCAAAAAACGTCGTTTAGGGCCTCAAAACATCTCTGGAAGTTCAGGACCCGAAAAATTGCTAAAAATAGTAAGTTGTGCCGAAACTGAAAAACTGAAAGAGACAATGGTGGGGCCCCAAGTGGAATAGGTTGGTGACCACCAATATCCACTTGGATCATAAATATACATCAAATGGATGTCAAAACTGCTTTCTCGCATGGCTTGCTTAAGGAAGAAGTTTATGTAGAACAACCCAAAGGGTTTGAAGTTCTAAAACAAGAGTCTCATGTATGCAGATTAAAGAAATCCCTCTATGGGTTGAAGCAAGCCCCCAGGGCTTGGTATGAGAGAATCGATAGTAATCTTATGAAGTTTGGATTTACAAGAAGTGAATCTGATCTGAACCTTTACTTTAAGGTTGAAAATGGTAAAGCCTCTCAATTTGGTGTTGTATGTGGAGGATCTCTTTCTGACAGGTGCAGACCATCTCATTCATCAATGCAAGAGGGAGTTGGCTTCTGAATTCGAGATGAAGGACCTAGGATTGATTGGAACTAAACTTCAAAAAGTTATGCAGAAGTGTTGCTGGGCCCAATTTGGGAAATCCTTCAGAGTATCGCCAACTCGTGGGGGGCCTGATTGTTGCGAAATTAGGGCGTTTAATTCAATTTATATTTCATGATAATTACTTCTGATTTCATTATGCTTCTTTACTTAGATCTTATCTTCGTTAGATAATTACATTCTTCATCAAGTCAATTATCAAATGCACAAGAGACAAAATATTAAGGCTTTCAATTTTTGGAATTTGGCTTCTGTGATCCATAATTTTTAAAAAACAGCTTTTGGAAATAATCACATATGATCAAGAATTGTCGACGTGTTTCAAACCAACCAGTGTGGTTTGGTTCAAAACGCATCAACAATTCTTGATCATATGTGATTATTTCCTAAAGCTGTTTTTTTTTATATTAAGGCTTTCCAACTAGGGCCAAAACCTCTCCCTTTTGGAGAGGAAAACCCAATAAACATTCTTCTTATAGATCATCAATTGACGAATACCAAGACCATGACAAAGACCCTTAATACCAATATGCCTCCAAGATCCTTGTCACTTTCTCTTCTAGACTCCTTATGTTGATCTTGCTTTTCTGCACCATGTTGCACCAACACTAGGAAAGCTCGGTTCCTATCCCTAAATTGTGATTTCCTTTCCTTGATTTGACCTCGGCCTCTTACTGTGATATCCTTGCTGTGATAGGCTTTGTCCTCCATGAATAGATCTTCTTTCATTGTGATGATTGTCTTATTTTCTGCCTTCTTTACGTTGTAAATATATATTACTGAACCTATGCGAGAGTGTGAGATCAATCACGAAGGCTAGCACTGCCTCTCCTTCGCATTGATCTCAATTTCCTTACTCGCATACTATGCAGACTAAACAATCTTCTTTTGTATATCTTCTTCCTAAGCATTATTGTTTCGAATCATTATGGCATACCTTGACCCAGAGATTACTAACCCAAAACAGAGATCCGAGAGGACCTCTCTTCCTTTGCTAGACGAATCTCTCTCTTCATTGTATTACCTCCACCAAACCGCAAACTTACCTTTGCATGGCAATCTCAGACTTGTCTGAAATCTTGTTATTGTAATGAGCCTGTAGACCACCCTTTATAATGGTACTATCTTTATTGTTCTAGGCCGACATGTCCTCTTGTAAGTAAGTCAACTTTACCAAGGAAATTTCCAACATATTTTGAGTCGACTTTCCATGAGCAAAGTGACAAGGTCTTGGAGCATATGTTTACATCACCATTTGTCCTTTTATACGTGTAACACTACTTCATATGGCATGACTCTAAATTATATTTATGACAAGACGACAAACTCCTAAAGACATCAAGAAGAAGTCTTTGACCTATAATAAAAACTCTTTGCTCATAAAACCCATGAGGCAAGCATTACAAAATACATTTTATTATCTTTGTCTTCTTCATTACATAAATTCATATTTACAAGTGATTATGAAGACCAAACCTAGTTACACTTTTTCAACACTCCCTCTTAACAAGGGAGGTATTCATAATGGTACATGGTCACTCTCAATCTGAAGAATCTCATAAGAAGAATTTGATTGGTAATCTCATTTGTATAGCATCATATCAACTAGCATTGTCATAGTGCAAGGCCTTGACTAACAGCTCCATCTCTCCATGAGATCTTTGAGATACAATGTTGGTGAGACCATTGATGAATAGACACCATCATCATTGTCTCTCTTGGATCATATCCCACCCGATTTCACTTATGTTAATTTTGGGCAACTAGGTCCAAACTCCATGTTGTGATGCTCAGATGACGATGCCAATATTTTTATTGGATTCCTCTTTCGAAGGATGTGCAAGGTTGGCCAGAATTGTAATGTAGGCTTGGAGCCCCAACAGATGTGTCACACACCCTCACAGATGGATATATATTGGTCCACATTGGAGGTCATTTTCACCATCACTCATCACATATTTCTCTCTTGTATCTGATTGGTTCGATCACACATTTGGAGGCTTCTCTTCTCTCACACATGGGAAAACAACAGCTAGGGTTTTTTTATCTGATCTAGGGTTTCAGCGCATCTTTGACCAGCGTTGACTTTGATCAACTTGACCTCAAACTCTCCCAAAAATTCGATCTCTGTAGTCCGCATTTTTTGGCACAAAAATCGAGGCTAGACATTGACCTTTGACCTTGTTGCGTTGACTTTCTATTTTTGTTGTTCTACGTTGACCGTTGACTAGACAACGTTGACTTTTGTTGACTTTGGGTTGACTGTTGTAGAGTTGTCTTGAGGGTTGTGTGACACTTCTGGTTGGCTGACCGTGAGGAGACTTTGTTGGTTGAAGCATAATGTTGACCGCCATAACGCACCACATCACATATATTTTGCTGATCAAGTTAAGTGTATTTTTGGCTTGTCTTCTGTCGATCTATTGGTATGTTCTATCAACACTTTACTTTCATGTTATGTGATTTCTATTTGGTATCAGGTTTAAAGTAAAGTTGCATCAAGCATAGAACATCTACGAAAATAGACATGGTATCAAAGCTAAGGTGAAGACAAAGCCCAAGGTTGTATTGAGAGCAATCACCGAAGAAGTAGTACTTGTCAAGGACTCACAGGTACCTCAAATTATAATGGCTTCAAAGCTGATGACAAGTTGACTAGCAAGTCTGACTTTCATGCTTGGAATATTTCTTTGGATTTGATCTTAGACGATCAAGATGTCATGGACTATGTGCAGGGTAAAATCCAAGAGCTTCCATCATCTGCACCTACTGCCACCAAGACAAAGTATAGAAAAGGAGAAATCAAAGCTAAGCTGATCATCCAGGATTCCATCCATAAAAGTCTGGTTGCCTACATCTCTAAGTTGGGTACATCTAAGGAGATGTATGATAAGTTGGTCAATATGGTCAGGGCCAACAATGCAAAACAAGTTCTTTTCTTTAAGAACCAATTGAAGAATCTCAAGAAAGGTAGGGATGAATATGTTCAATCTTATTTTCTGAAGTTCACTGAAATTAGGAATAATCTTCTTGCCATTGGGGAAACAATAGCTGATCGAAGAATGGTTCTCACTGCACTTGGAGGTCTCCCCTCTGAATGGCATGTATTCATTACTACCATTATCAATAATAATGTGATTCATGATTTTGACGAAGTATTGTCGAGATGCACTCAAGAGGAAACAAGAATGATGGAATATGAAAATGAAGGTAATGTTGCCTTCACCGCTCGTGCTAAAAAGAAGAACAATGGTGGTCCAAGGAACCATGGAAGAGCATGGGCCCAAGAAAAGAAAGGAAGATGTTACATATGTAACAAGCTTGGCCACTATGCTAGAGAATGTCCTAATAGAAGGGATTCTCACAGGGATGATGACAACAACAACAAGAGGAATGGAAATCAAAGGAACAACGGGTTCAAAGGAAAGAGGAAGGCTCCCTCTTGTCACAATGGAAATGGGCAACCTTTCAAAAGGTCAAGAAATTCCAGGTATGAGGAATCCAATGTTGTTGATGATAAGAAAAATGAATTCATTCTTGTATCTGCCCTCTCTGTTGCATCTCCACCCGACACTTTGGATGTCTGGTTGATTGGTAGTGGTGCTTCAAGGCACCTCACTAGGTTTAAAGAAGCGCTTTTTGATTTGATCGAGAAGGACACAAATCTGAAAATTATCCTTGGAGATAATGCCACCTATCCCGTGAAAGGGGCAGGGACTATGACCCTCCATCTATCTCAATTTCAAGTCCTTCGCTTGCAAGATGTACTATAAGTACCTGATTTGAAGAAGAACCTTGTGTCTATCTCGGCCATGGAAGACAAAGGCTTCAAGGTGGCATTCGTCGATGGGAAGGTATGCATCTGGAAGAAGAGTTTCAAGGAAGCTCTCACGATTGGGTTAAGAGTTGATACACTCTACCAAGTTAGAGGAAGTCCACTTGGGGCTATGACATGTGATACTATTCGTCAAACCGAACTATGGCACCGAAGGTTTGGACACCTTCATTACAAAGCCCTTCCCGAAGCAAGGAAGGTGTTGACAGGGATGCCCGAATTCAAAAATGATCATGAAGGTGTATGTTCTTATTATATGACGTTTATAGATGAATTTTCGCGCAAGACCTAGATATACTTCTTGAAGAAGAAGGATGAAGCTTTCACGTGGTTTCGTACTTTCAAAGCCTTGGTGGAAATTCAAACAGGGAAGAAAATCAAGATTTTGAGGACCAATAATGGCACTGAATATGAGATGAACGAGTCCAATAACTTTTGCAGAGAAGTTGGCATCAAGAGGGAGACCACAACCATATATACTTCTGAGCAAAATGGCGTTGCTGAAAGAAAGAACAGGACCATTGTGGAAGCTGCCCATGCCATGTTATGTGACCAAGGTCTTCCAAAGTTTCTATGGGGAGAAGCTGTGAACACTGTTGTGTACATACAAAATCGATGCCCGCATTCCACTCTGGACTCCAAAACTCCCGAAGAGGTTTTCTCTAGTAAGAAACCTGATGTTTCTCATTTTATATTTTTTGGTTGTCCCGTTTATTTTCATGTGCTGAAGGAAAAGAGAAGCAAGTTGGATGCTTCTGGGAAGAAGGGAATGTTTGTAGGCTACAGTGAAACTTTGAAGGATTATAGAGTTTATGTGCCTGGTCAAACAGAAATGGAAATTTTCCATGATGTTACCTTTGATGAAGATGCTTCCCTCAGGAAAGTGATAAATCTTCCGAACCCTGAGGAAGATAATGATGTAAGATCTGGGAATATGGAAGAATCAAAGGATGAAATGATGCTCAATGTTGAAGGATCGATGTACCCCATTGATCCCCTCCTTCAATGAAGAGAAGACCCTCATGGCTCCAGGGTACTCTCAAAGATGCTGAGAGACATATGGCCCCAAGGGGGACATTTCGTGAAAGCAAGAAGTCGAATAGATACCAAGGGTATCTGGCAACCATGAGTACAATCGTACAATATGAGCCTGGATCTTTTGAAGAATTCGTCAAGCATCAATTCTAGAAGGATGTTATGCACCAAGAGTATGAGTCCATTATGAAGAATGATGTCTGGGATGTGGTTCCGAGACCAGAGAACAAAGTTGTTGTCACCTCGAAATGGCTCTATAAGATCAAGCATGGATCTGATGGTAGTGTTGAAAAGTTCAAGGCAAGATTCATTTCCCTAGGCTTCTCTCAAAAGGAAGGCGTAGACTATGATGATATATTTGCACCTATGGCCCAATATACCACCATCTGATCTATTATTTCCCTTGTTGCTACGCAAGGATGGAATCTTCACCAGATGGATGTGAAGACAGATTTTCTGCATAGTTTGATAAAGGAAGAGGTGTATGTGGAGCAACCTCTGGGGTTCGAAGTCCAGGATAGAGACTCTCATGTATGCAGGTTGAAGAAAGCCCTCTATGGGTTGAAGCAAGCCCCCTGGGCTAAAGCAAGCCCCCAGGGCTTGGTATGGGAGGATATATAGCTACTTGATGAAGTTGGGCTTCACTCGAAGTAATGTTGATCCGAACCTTTACTTCAAGGTTGATAAAGAAAAGCCTCTCATTCTTGTTCTCTATGTGGACGATCTCTTCCTGACAGGTGTTGACCCTCTCATTCATCAGTGTAAGAGGGAGCTCGCTTCTAAGCTCGAGATGAAGGACCTAGGACTGATGCATTACTTCCTAAGCCTGGAGGTTTGGCAGAGACCTGGCGAGATTTTCCTCTCTCAAGGAAAATACATTGTAAAGCTGCTGGAAAGTTTTGGAATGGTGGATTGTAAGTCCATGTCGGCACCGATGGAGCTCAACTTTAAGAAGTTGAGTGGAAACATTGTTGGGCTCGTGCTAGCAAATCCTATCGAGTATCGTCAACTCGTAGGGGCCCTGATGTTCTTAGTGAACACCCGTCCAGACGTATGTTTTGCAATGAACACTTTGAGTCAACACATGGTTGATCCTCATGACATTCACTGGGTTGGTGCCAAGAATCTATTGAGATATCTTCGATGCACGATAAACCATTGGCTAAGATACACTGTCAGGTGCTTGAGACTCCATGGATATATTGATGTCGATTGGGCTGGCAGTATGGTGGATCGCAAGAGCACATCTGGATGTTGCTTCACACTTGGGTCTGCTTCGATATCTTGGATGAGTAGGAAGCAGAAGTCGGTGGCTTTGAGCATCGCTGAGGCAGAATACATTGCAGTGAGTATGGCCTGTTGTGAAGCTGTTTGGTTGCAAAAGCTCTTCAGTGAGTTGTTCGGGCATGTGCTAAATACCACCGTTATCCTTTGTGATAACCAGAGTGGGATTCGTTTGTCAGAGAATCTCGTGTTCTGCGATCAATCCAAGAATATTGATATTAGGTACCACTCTATCTAGGATATGGTATAGTGAGACGTCGTTAGGCTCGATCATATATGAACCGAGGAGCAGGTCGCAGATATTCTCACAAAGCCCTTGGGGAAGGTCAAGTTCCTAACCTTCCGTAAGAATCTTGGAATCGTGGAACAACCCTATGCTGAGGGTCATGTTGGACGATGAGCTCTGGGAGCTCCAGGGGGCTTTGGGGATAGCTTGTTGGAGCTATAAGCAACCACAGGGCTAGGCTTGCCAAACCTTTTTGGTGCACTTCTGCCCCACCGTTATGATATTGAGTTGGTTCACCTCTCTTTGATCTGTGCCCTGTATGCATCATACCCATGGAGTCCTGGACTCATGGGAAGTACCTCTCATCTTGGCCAATGAGGTGGGAAAAGATAGTGACCAGTAGCAAGACCGATGGATGCATCGGAGATTTCCGTACTCTCTATGTCTAGGATGGTGCGTGTCCAACCACTTGATCTGGGATCAAGTCTAGTGAGGTTTCGGACCTCCAACTAACTTCGCGTCAGTTAAACCAACTTCGGGTTAGTATGAGACTCATTTGAGTATTGTAGAGGTTTCGGGCCTCTGAGCTGATTTTGTCAGCCGGGAGTGATGTCTTTGTGACTCACCTTTTTGTTCTGAAATAAAGAATCCAGCAAAGCAAGTTACGACAGGATGACGCACGATGTTTGGATGGCACAAGTGGATGGAGTTATCCCTAGTTGAGAGGGAGTGTTAATTTTGGGCAACTATGTCCAAACTCCATGTTGTGATGCTCAAATGACGATGCCACTATTTTTATTGGATTCCTCTTACGGAGAGGTGCAAGATCGATCTAAAGATCATCTTGATCGAATGAGCAGAGCATTTATTTTGAATTAATTCCACTTATGTGCAAGGTCAGCCAGAATTGTAATGTAGGCTTGGAGCCCCAACAGATGTGTCACACACCCTCATAGATGGATATATATTGGTCAACTTTGGAGGTAATTTTCACCATCACTCATCACATATTTATCTCTTGTATCTGATTGGTTCGATCACACATTTGGAGGCTTCTCTTCTCTCACACGTGGGAAAACAGCAGCTAGGGTTTTCTAATCTGATCTAGGGTTACAGCGCAACTTTGACCAGCATTGACTTTGGTCAATGCTTGGTCAACTTGACCTCAAACTCTCCCAAAACTTCGATCTCTGCAGTCCACATTTTTTGGCACAAAAACCAAGGCTAGACATTGACCTTTGACCTTGTTGCATTGACTTTCTGTTGTTTTTGTTTTGCATTGACCGTTGACTTTTGTTGACTTTGGGTTGACTGTTGTAGAGTTGTCTTGAGGGTTGTGTGACACTTCTGGTTCGCTGACCGTAAGAAGACTTTGTTGGTTGAAGCATCCTGTTGACTGTCGTAACGCACCACATCATATATATTTTGCTAATCAAGTTAAGTGTATTTTTGGCTTGTCTTCCATCGATCTACTGGTATGTTCTATCAGCATTTTACTTTCATGTTTATGTGATTGCTATTTGGTATCGGGTTTAAAGTAAAGTTACATCAAGCATAGAACATCTACGAAAATTTACAACTTAGGATATGTCCACTAAGACTATTCTTATCTTCGATTCCCAGTCCTCAAAGAATATCAGTCCTTCCACGACTACTCTTATCTTGGATGCCCTAATACATCCCCTAAAGAGTATCGAATGCCATATGATTACCCAATCCTCCAGTATGTCTTCCCAGTTGAAGATCAAAATGACATGTCTATCCCTCCCTATCAACTAGGGAGGACATATTCCACAAAGGAATGTACTCATTCCTATACAAGGAATGTACCTAAGCTCCCTCTGGGCTTAGGAATTACCAAGTTTCTTCCAAGTAAGAAATTACCAGGCTCCCCCTTAATCAGGGACCTATAGCAGCAATGATGAAAACACCCAGCTGCTCATGAAGAAGTCCTTTCTTTGATGTCATAAATTTCTTCGTAATTGAGGAGTCTTTATCTTTGGGATCTCTTCATAGGGCACAGATCATCCATCACTTTCATCCAAGAGTCATGTCTTCTATCAGAAAGTGATTCATCAATCTTCTCATTTGGTTTAGCTTCATGCCATGCTTCTTTCTTTCAAACCATACTTATTCCAAGGATCTTTCATCCTGCCATATGGTTATCAACTTATGGAAGGTATATGCTTCCCTTTGGCAGCCCTACATAAGCTCATCAGATATTATTTAATTATAAACATGAACTTTTAAATCAAAAGTTACCATAGTGATGATCTTTCAACATGACATCTTCTTGTAGGCATCGACATCCTTCTTTACAGATTAACACCTCCTAAAGATATGTATTGTCAAAGGTCTCTATCTTTTCCATATTTCTATCAGAGTCTACATATCTTCCCAAGAGATTTCCTAGTCAAGTCTCCTTGGCTTCCTTGGATGTTGACTGCTTTTGATCATGATTTCACTTCTCACGATTTCTTCATTTCTTTCTCCACACAATTTTATTTCTTTCCCAGGAGCTTCCACTATTCAGTTCCTTGATTGTGTACAACCACCTCATATTCTAAATGAGGGCATATTATGTTGATTTCATCTGGTGTGGATCATGCATTTTGGCAACCTGTGCACTGGGGGAAATTATATTTTCCTTTTGTTCATACTTCTAAAGACAAAAATATATTACCTGCAACCATATGATATGACTTCATAGCATCCAGTGTAAGCATAAATATACATGTACCTCGTCTCTTCATTTTGAGTCATCCTGCAACAGTTTTCCTTAGAATGAAAAGTTCCATTCTCTTGACATGCTTCATCAATATGTCATCATATCCTAATCCCAGAATTCTCGATGAAACCTTTTGCTTTCTTTCTAACTAGTGATTCCAAAGAGGATTCCATTAGAAAATGTCGGCACCTGTTTCCATATTGATTATTGAATGATGACTCTTGATCTTGATGATTGCCTTCTCTATAAGTTGTTTTCAGTGAAGTTCCCAGGAGCCACTATTTCCATAACACAGTTATCAATGTGCACATCCTCCTATGACGAGTGCTCCTTCTTCAATGCTTCCATCATGATGTCAATTCTAAAGTGATGTATCTATCTAATATACAATGCTTCCTAATACCCTATTTTATAACCGACAAATACCTCTTAAAGAGGAAGATGATCTCAATCATAATAGATATCTTTCACTTCTTCTTTCTTAGGTTTCTTAGAATTTGGTTCTTCTATTTCTCTGCCGACATGGGCTTCTTCCTTTTTCCTCGTCCTTATTAGATTTGGGACAATCTTTCTTGTAATGCCCAAGTTCATTACAACGATAGCAATGTATCTTATCCATGTTTCTCCTTTTCTTGAGGACCAAATTTTCCTTTCCTTCTTGATATGGTAGCATGGGCTTGATTATCTTCATTTGGTCCTACATCAATTTTAGCTTTTAATCTAGTCTCTTCTATCTTACATAGAGACCATAGATCTTGGAATGGTGTTGCTTCTTTCTTCCAATAGATGCTTGAAGAAAAGTTTCCCCATCCCTCTGGTAGAGCATTCAGCGCCACTATAGTCATTTCTCTATCAGACAATACTTCTCCAAATTCCTGCAGTTGATCTCTCATTTCAGAAATATTCATAAAATATGAAGTGATTCCTTCCTCTTTTGACAGCTTCAACTTGTATAGTTCTTGTTTCAAAGATATTACTTCCCCTACAATACTCACTGAGAACAGCTCCACCAATTTGTCATATATTTATTTTGAAGATTCTAGTTTTGATACAAAGGGGATGAGAGAGTCCTTTACGGATTCTATAAGAAACCTATGGGCTCTTATGTATCCCTTCATGTATTTGGCATGAGCTTGAGTATCTTCTTTTGAAGGTTTAGTTACCGCCCCTTTGATATAGTCCATGACTTCATTTTAGATATGTCATTTTCTTCCGTGCAAGAAACTTTGAAACCCCAACCAGTTTGTTGCTTTCTTTGCAAAAAGACATTTTAACAGATTTAGATGGAGTCATAAAGATACTAACTTGAGTAGATGTTTTTCTTCTTCTACCAGCTTCCTTGTTGATGATGATGTAGATAGCAGCAGGAGCTCCCTCTTAGATTGGCTTCTTCAAGAGTGGTGAAAAGAGTTAGATCACCTTGGATCCTTGATGATGATGATAATCAAGGATGGCTTGATGGTGGCTTGATGATGTCTCCAATAATGTTGACTTGATTTCAACACCAAATAGTTGTTGATGGTGATGGTTTATGCATGGTGTCCTTAATGATGTTGACTTGGCTTTACTTATATAGCTTTGGAATCCTTGTGGATAGCTATCTTTGATCTCGCTTTCCTTCTTGAATGAATGAGGATATTCTTAGATCTAACATATATCCCTCTCTTTGCATTGATGTCATCTTGAAAACTGATCCTTGATTTCTTGATACTTGTGTGTCGTCTTGCCAAATAGCCCTTTCTTGTCTTCACAACCTTAGCTCTGAAACCACGTTGAGAAATAAGGGTGTTTAATTCAATTTCTCTTTAATGATAATTACTTGTGATTTTATTATGCTTCTTTACTTAGATCTTATCTTCATTAGATTATTACGTTCTTCATCAAGTCAATTATCAAATGCACAAGAGACACAATATTTAGGCTTTCCATCCAGGGCCAAAACCTCTTCCTTTTGGAGAGGAAAACCTGATAATCATTCTTCTTATAGATCATCAATTGACGAGTACCAAGACCATGAAAAATACCCTTGACACCAATATGCCTCCAATATCCTTGTCACTTGCTCTTCTAGGCTCCTTATGTTGATCTTGATTTTCTGCACCATGTTGCACCAACATTAGGAAAGCTCGGTTCCTATCCCTAAATTGTGATCTCCTTTCCTTGATTTGACCTCAACCTCGTGTTGTGATATCTTTGTTGTGATAGGCTTTGTCCTCCATGAATAGATCTTCTTTCACTGTGATGACCATCTTACTTGCTGCCTTCTTTACGATGTAAATGTATATTATTGAACCTATGCGAGAGTGTGAGATCAATGACAGAGGCTAGCAATGCCTCTCCTCCGCATTGATCTCAATTTCCTTCCTCGCATATTATGCAAACTAGATAATCTTCTTATGTATATCTTCTTCCTACGCACTATTGTTTCAAATCAATGTGGCAGACCTTGACCTAGAGATTACTAACCCAAAACAGAGATCTAAGAGGACCTCTTCCTTCGCTAGACAAATCCCTCTCTTTGTTGTGCCTCCACCAAACTGCAGACTTACCTTCGCATGGCAATCTCAGACTTGTCTGAAATCTTGTTATTCTAATGAGGCCACAAACCACCCTTTTTATAGGGACTATCTTTAATGTTCTAGGGAAACATGTCCTCTTGTAAGTAAGTTGACTTTACCAAGGAGATTTCCAACATATTTTGAGTCGACTTTCCATGAGCAAAGTGACAAGGTCTTGGAGCATATGTTTACATCAACATTTGTCCTTTTATATGTGTAACACTACTTCATATACATGAATCTAAATTATATTTATGACAAGACGACAAACTCCTAAAGACATTAAGAAGAAGTCTTTGACCTATAATAAAAAGTCCTTGCTCATGAAACCCATGAGGCAAGCATTACAAAATAAATTTTATTATCTTTGTCTTCTTCATTACATAAATTCATAATTACGAGTCATTATGAAGACCGAACCTAGTTACACTTTTTTGACGTTGATGTTCATGGTGAACTCTCATCCGGACATATGGTTTGCAGTGAATACGTTGAGTCAATTTATGGTCGAGCCTCATCACATACACTGGATTGCTGCCAAGAATATTTTGACATATCCCCGAGGCACAATCAATTATGGATTGAGATACACTATCGGGAATTTGAGGCTTCGTGGATATACTGGTGCTAACTGGGCTGGCAGTGTGGTGGATCGTAAAAGCACATTTGGATGTTGCTTCTCACTAGTATCTGCTTCGATATCCTGGATGAGCAGGAAGCAGATATCAGTTGCGTTGAGCACCGCCGAGGCCCAATATATTGCAACAAGTATGGCTTGTTGTGAAGTTATTTGGTTGAGGAAGATCTTTAGTGAGTTGTTTGAGCATGCGTTGGATACCACAGTGATCTACTGCGACAACCAAACTGGGATTCGTCTTTCAGAGAATCTCGTGTTCCACGACCGCTCCAAGCATATTGATATCAGGTACCACTTTATCCGGGATATGGTACAACAAGGAGCAATAAGGCTGCATCAAATTGGGTCTGATGAGCAAATTGTAGATATTCTCACAAAGCCCCTGGGGAAGGTCAAATTCTTAACCTTCCATGAGAGACTTGGAGTCGTGGACAAACCCTCCTATGAGGATCCTGCATGAGTTGGACATTGAGCTCTGGGAGCTCCGGGGGGCTTGGGGGTACTTCTTGGAGCTATGAATGACCATAGGTTGAATGGTTCACCTTCCCCTAATGGTGCGTTATGTATAGGGTGAAAGGTTCACCTTCCCCTATGATACCCTCTCTTTTGGTTGATATATGAGCAGGATGAATGGTTCACCTTCTCTTGCTGGTGCCCCAGCACACATCTTACCCATCTAGTCTGAAACTCATGGGAAGTACCTCTCATATGGCCAATGAGTTGGGAAATGAGAATAGAGTCCATAGCACTACCGATGGAGGCATCGTGTATTGTCGTACTCTCTATGCTAGGATGCATGGTGTTTAACAACTTGATCTGGGATCAAGTATGATTAAGGTTTTACCTCTGGACAGACTTTGGGTCAGTGGAGAGTGGCAAGGTCTTGTGACTCACTCTCGATCAAATCCTTCTTCATTATTTCTTCATAGTTCAGCAGAGCAAAGCAGTGCAGAGATGACAGAGATGGTATAGGTTGATAGATGGATTGGCAGGTGGATTTCTCCCTAGTTGAGAGGGAGTGTTAAAATTGGCAAATAGGGCCAAACTCCACCTTGGACAGCTCATATGATGGAGATGATATTTTTATTGGATTCCCCTTTCCGAGAGGTGCAAGATTGATCTAAAGATCATTGTGTTTGGATGAGCAGAAGTGAGATTTTGAATTTAATTCTCACACGTGCTAATTGTCAAGGTCAGCCAGTAGTCTGATGTAGGCTCATGAAGCCCCAATAGATGTGTCTCCACTCCTCATTGAATTGTATAAATAAGTGAGACATTCTCCTCATTTGGACAACATCACATCTCACATTCTCTCTCCTCTCTTGATTGGGTTGTACAACAAGGAGTAGCTTCTCTTCACACGTTGACCAAGGTTTATAGAAAATTTCAGGAGGAAATTACAAGACTATTTTTTGGGCCGATTGCAGATGCATTGACCAATGTTGACTATGGGTCAACTCCACCTTTTTTACTGCAGTTTTCAGGCAGTTCATCTGATTTACTAAGGTCGCATTAACTGGCACAGATTTTGAGGTTTTTGGAGAAGGTTGACTTGTGTTGACTGCAGGCTCTTTGACCACATTGTTGACTCTGTGTTGCCCGAGTTTGACCGAGTTTTCAGCACTGTTTTGGGTTGACTTTGACTGTCTTTGGAGGCCGAATTGATTGGGTTTGGCCAAGTTACTTTGGAGAAGAATTATTGTTGGTTTGACCAACGTTAACTTTCTAGTTAGGGCATCCTGTTGACTGTTGTTTGACTGTACTGTTTTGACAGTGTTTGGGCAAGTGAATTTTGTATGATGCACTCTCTCTCTCTCTCTACTGAAATTTTGAAGAATAATAAGAAGATTTGATCATAGGGTTTTCCCCACATTGGGGTTTTTCCGTGGCATTTGCCAAATATTGTGTCCTCTAAGCTCTTGTCTTGGCTTGTCTTATGTTTATTGTTTATGTTCTATCTGCATTTACTATCAATGTTAATGTGATTGCTAATCTAGAAATTGATGTTGGGCTAATAAGAAAAATTGAAGTAAATTGCTCTAAAGCATAGAACATACCATTGTTATCTAAAACTAACAACTGTTGTCTTGAGGGAGGGCTGACTTGGCAATTGGATCTTCTAGTCAATTAGATGTGACATGGATTTCTCTTGTTGACAGAGAATCTATAAGGAAAGGATTGATGGGTTTTGCCCTGGCCTCTGGTCTAACTTCTAGTGTCTATTGTCTTTTTGTGCATCGTGATCTCCATAATTAAATGTATAATTGCTTGATGACATCATTGAAGTAAAAAAATGCTAAACAGCACATATATGAACAGTCACAAGTAATTATCACGTTCAGAAATTCTATCTTGCATTCAAATTTAAACACATATTAATACATTTCAATCTAGTCCTTCAGATGTATTTCTTATGAAAAGCTTCTTTCCACCATTATATTGGGTTGGATATCATTCTCCACATAATTTTGGCACCTACAACTAGGTCAACTAATAAAGTGTCACTTTTGACCAAGCCTCCTATATCAAAGAGAGCCCTTACCATGGCCTAATTCATCAAATGATATTTTTTGGAGTTCATTTTACCACCTTGCCATGGGAATTGCTTGATGTCTCTGCCAATCTATTGAAAAATGCTTATTGGGGAAAATAAGGCAAGACTATGATAAATTAGGAAGCTTGAAGAACTGACTTGATTAAAACTACCCACCTAACTAGATTAAGCCATTGAGAACCCCACTTATATACTTTATTTTTAACCTTCCAGATGATGGGCTGCCAATTTGTTGCCTTGGATTGCTTAAGCGTGATGGGGATACTCAAATATCTAAAATATGTCCACTGACATAATAGAAAGAATTTTATAATTTAGGCAATTGCTCGCATTGTCAAAATAGGAGTGTTTAAGCAAAAAATCTAACTTTTTGCTTTGTTTACAAGACCACTTGAAGTCTTCATATAAGAATTACTAACAACCTTGAATCTCATGGCAATTGTAACTGAAGCACCTCTAGAGAACCATGTCATCTGCAAATTGCAAAATGTTTATTGATTTTACTGCCTAGATAATGGAGATCCCACTCAAAATTTGAGATATTAACTCTTGCTCCAGTGTCCTACCCAATTATTCAACAATTAGAAAATAAAACATCGAGGAAAGAAAACATCCTTGTTGCGAACCCTTCTAACTTTGAAAGGAGCCCGATCTACCATGCCAATGCTTTAGAGCAGTGGTTGTTAAATGGTCACGGTGATGGATATTCCATGTTGCAGGTTTTTGGTTGGTCAATAGTGAACAACAACCAAATGTATACATGTTTTATGTTAATGTCCCTACAAGACCTTCTGGTCTATGGGAAATCTTTTCTTTGAATTAGAATATAGATTCAAATTTAATCAAAATTTGATTGAGAAATGGTAACCACATATTTGGACATTCCCACGTTACCTTACATAAACGGTACTCTAAGGTGCTATGTGGAACCTTCAAACCAAGCCTTGCACCTCATCGACCAAAATGCATATGCTCTTTGATTATTCTTTGATTATCTGCTGCATGATCTCTGCATGATCTCAGATCCTGATTGTAGAACGAATCCTTAATTGTGGACAAACTTGGGAATTTGGAAAGGAATATATCCCTTTTCCATTCTTAAGTTCCATTATCCTCAACAATCATGCCACCAAAGGCTTCAACTGAGTTCATACTCATCATAAGTCCTCAATGCTCATTGTATTTTAAAAATCCTGCAAACACAGCATAAAATGTTCATTCATCAAATAACATAGACAGATAAGCATTCCCTGATGGTAAGTAATACAATAAAAACACACACCACACACACCAGAAACATCATGCTAGAAATCACCCCCATACAGCCTATTAACCCATCTCGTATATAATCCCATTTGGTGAACATGTTTAGTCAGCGTGCTGTAGGACTATCCAAAGGGCAACAAATATATGAGAAGAAACCTACCGCCCCACTTAATATATTGAGCTTTCAGAATTGCCACATCTTTTAATGTATTTCTCTGTAGCAAGGATGTTAAATCCAATCAACATTTTTCTAATTCATGACTCTGGCATATCTTATTGTCATTTTAATTGCAGTCTTGAACATTTCTCTATTAAGTTAAATAATAAGCATTCATGGAAAGATAAGCATCAATCATGGAATGCAAAAACACCAGAAACATGGGGTTAACAGTTATCCTCGTATATTTTGTGCCACCAAAACCCAACATTCTCCTACATTGCCTGCAAACAACTACATGACAGTATGCTATAAGAGAGATCCAAACGCAATAATATACAAACAGAAACCCATTAAAACTAAAAAGATTTACCTGGTCTTTTGATGTTTGCCTCTCAAGGATGCCTCGCCTGATCATCATCATGTTTCTGAGTTTAGCATAAAATATCAGTTAATCATTGATTCTCCCGGACTAGATCAGAAACTATCCGTGCATTACCATAGTCCAAACCCTACACTTCTTTAGTAACAAACTATAATACCTGGTCCAGGCGTAGCATTACAGCAATATGCATAAACTTGTTAATATTGTTGCCTATGTCTGCTGCCTGTTTCATTTACCATCACCAATAATCTCCACAGGAACAAAGTCCATCCTTGAAGTGATGGAACCGACTGGCATCCCTTACAATGATTTCCACGGTAACAATCTTGGAGATAAACTTGATGGCAGAATGGCAGTCACCACACACTCGAAGGTTATTGAGGATCCGGATAGCAGTCCCAGGGGACGTATTGATAAGCCCGAATGCAAGTGCGAGTTTTTCACTATGGTGGCAGAGAATTTGATCCTTTTGTTCATTGTCTAAATCATTCAGCACAAACTTTGTTTCTGGTACATACCCCGCCTCCCTCATCTGCCCTGACAATGTTTCCAGCTTTGCATAGATTTCTTGAGTTTGTGAGTGTGACCGGTCACCTACAACAAATGTATGCATATGCTTATTGACTTCAATCCAGCTACATCCTCCTTTCCTTTTTATCCCCCTGCCTTTCATCATTCTTCGCACCTTATTTAAGTCATCCCACCTGCCAGCTACAGCATAAATATTTAACAACAGCAAATAAGGTGTAGGATTTCTAGGCTCCAATTCAAAAATGTACTCTGCCACCTGCTCTCCTAACTCTACGTTGCAATGGATTCTACATGCACTGAGAAGCGAACCCCAAATGACCGCATTGGGTGTTGTCGGCATTTTGTTGATAAAGTCTACTGCCTCTTCCAAGCGACCAGTTCGTCCAAGGAGGTCAACCATGCAGCAGTAGTGCTCCATTACAGGTTTCATATGATAAACTCGACTCATACAATCAAAATATTGCCTACCAGCATCCACTAGGCCTGCATTGCTGCAAGCGGACAGAACACCTATGAAGGTCACAGAGTCCGGGGTTGTGCCAGATTCTTGCATTTGTTCAAAGAGGCAGATGGCCTGTTTGACAAGCCCGTGCATGGCATATCCTGAAATCATTGTGGTCCATGAAACCACATCTCGTTTAGGCAATTTGTCAAACACTTGGTATGCATCTTCAATGCTTCCGCATTTTGCATACATATCTACAAGAGCATTCCCAAGAAAGACATCAGACATCAAATCTCTCATCATTATCTCTTCATGAATCTCCTTGCCCTGCTCCAGAGCTATCAAGTTGGTACATGCCAGAAGAACACCAGAGAAGGTGTCTGAGTCCGGTATCATCCCCCTCATTTTCATTTCTTCAAAAAGCTTCAGTGCCTCTGCAGAGTATCCCCTCTGTGCACATCTTGCAATCATCGCATTCCATGAAACCACATCTCGTTCAGGCATTCTCCTGAACAATTTCAGCGCCTTCCCAAAATATTGGTGTTGTGCACACCCCGCAATTATCGCAGTCCATGAGACGACATTTCGCTCAGGCATTTTCCGAAACAGCACAAGGGCTTCTTCCACAAGTCCATGCCGTGCATATCCTGCAATCATTGAAGTCCACGCCACAACATCTCGTTCAAGCATATCGTCAAACACTTGGCGTGCATCTTCGATATTCCCACATTTTACATACATGTCTAGAACGGCACTACCAACGAATGTATCTGATAGAAACCCACTTTTAATTATGTCTAGATGGATCTCCTTACCCTGTTCAAGAGCCCCCAAGTTGCAGCACGCAGGAAGAACGCTGGCAAACGTGAACTGATTGGGTTGGACACCTGTTTTCCGCATACAGCAATACAATTTCAAGGCCTCACTATCCCCATTCTTAGCATAAGCTGCGATAATTACAGTCCATGAGACTGCATTTCGCTTCGGCATTTCCTCCAAAACCCTGAGGGCATCTTCTAGGCTGCCGCACTTCGTATACATATTGACAAGCGTGTTTCCTAAATACATACTGGGTTTAAACCCGGAGTGAATGATGTGGGTATGGACCAATTTGCCTTCTGGGAGGAGTTTGCATCTCTGTAAGATGGAAGCATAGGTATCAGAGTCTGCCAAGCTGTCTCTCTTATGCATATCCTGCAAAATGGCCAGGGGATCCTGAACGGGTTTTAGCTTAAGCAACGCTCTGTCATTGCCATGTGGTTCTGCGTTAAGAACGTGACCATCAACATTAAAATTGGTGCTGGTTGTGAAACTAATTGTGCAATATATGAACCGAGGACAGATTAATACCTTCTTATTGCCACTAATGGTGAATATCTTACTCATTATGATTCAGAGTCTGATGGGATTTTCTCATTTCGAAAACCCAGAACGGAATAAGCCTAATCCAAAGAATGCATCGATTAATTTATGTTTATTTATTGCGTCTTCTCAAATATTATCGGAGATTCTTGGAGGGATTCTGTGGGATTGTGCATCCTCCTAGGGCAATGTAGAACAAGAGTAAGGGATAAGAAGTTTCACTGGACTGCGTTTGAAGATTAGGGAAGAATTCATTCCATGCAGAGATGCCCTGCATATAAATAAGGGTAATAGAAAAATCCTGATGGATTTTTGACCTCAATGTTATGAGCTTGCTAACAAACACGCTACTCTACTCCGCACCATTCATTTATATCATAAACGTAATGCTTTCAAGTTCCACCAATTGATGATTTGTGCCCAACTATGTGGTGAGAAGGTTCTTGATCTTATATTTTAGGTTATAACTTAATAAGTGTCGAGATGTTCAAAAACACATTTATAGGAGTTCAATTTAGAAGGGGAATTTGTACTTTTTATCATTGTGTGGAAGTGGCTTTTTGTTTCACAAACAAACAAATGGGTTTTATATATCAATTTGATATTTGGCTTGGTTGTGACCTTAAATTTAGATTATTATCATAATCTCTAGATTAGTTAATGTCACAATGCTTAGGTCAAAATTTAGTATGAAAAGTATAGCTTAATAAGAAACATGCCTATTAAAGAATTCATTGAGATCAGAGGAAGGTTCCATTGCATGTTCAGAGATTCTCAGACCCTCGCCGACTTTTTCAGGTATCCCTATCAAAGATGTTTGGCACTATATATGCAGGAGGCTCTCAAGTTTCGAGCGGATATTCTTTAGCCTCCCATCAGACTAGACCCCACAAGAGGATCACGACATTTTTTAGGGCACTACCTTCAAACAGGGGCACCAAGAGATTGATTGATACCAGTTCATATCCATGCTCTAGATCAGTGAGGATCCATGGAACCTCACCCCACCACACAAGATTTTAGCAACAGATTCGTCTCAGATCCGTTCCTGGGAGACAGACTAGGTCCTCCAGACCTCAACAGTGCACAAACTTTCACAGGTAACGGTCTCGTGGACAGTCTGCATTTTCCACCGGCGCTTCATCAGGCCAGCTGACTTTGTGGAGTTTCTTCAGTGTTCATTCAGCCTCAGATGTCAAGGAAGATGGGTTTGATCCTCAAACCCATTAGCTCTTGGATCTTCTCCGTCGGGGCATTCTATACATTGTATTTTTATGTTCCTGCATTGTACTTTTTATATTTATGCATTGTATCTTTATAGGAGATCGTTTGGTTCTCCAGCAGTCTGGACATCATTATACTCCACAATCCCTTTGACCTACTTTATGGTCATTAGTTGGACATAAATATAATTATCTTATCTTATCTTATCTTATGGGAAAATCTACACCTTTACCCTTATTATAATAGACCAATAATTTATTAGGGATTTAAGTTTAAATGAGAAGAATGTAAACCCAACCTCTCAACATTTCTTTTAATAGAATATTACACCTTTTTTAAAGACTAAAAATTTTAAAAATTGTAAATGCTTTTTTTTTTAATCAACAACTAGCATGTATTATTAAAACCTTTAGATATTCCTCAATGAAAATGATAGGGTAGTTACAATGAGATTCATCTAAATTGCTTTACGGTATTGAGGCAATATAATACCATTGTGATAGTAGTGTACAAGTTGAAAAAAACATGTTTTATATTAGTTGTTGACTTATAAAGTAGTGAATATTGTTGAGATATTGGTGTATTTATGGTTACTAAGGGAGCCAGTTAACATGATTGACATGCGCGAGAAGATAGTAGTTGAGAGGAAGGCAAGCATGGTGAGAAGTGTCGATGTCACCACCTATTCGGACTTCGTTTATGTGTGGCATTCACACCGCATATACGATCAACCTCGACATTTTTTGTCAAATCAGTTTAATCATAGGCAAGTGAAGGGAGAGGAACTCATATCTGACATTCCTCTGGTTCATAGTTTTCAGTTAATGAATTCGATAATGGAGACATTTCAAGGAAGAGTGCACATGTTTGGGATGTTTAATGTAGGTGTTAGTATGTGTTTCATAACACACAGTGTCCCTCCTTCATTGTTGCTCCTTTAGACCATCTTTTTGGTCTGTTTAATCCTCAGACTATGGGGGTTCTTTATAAGCGCAGGGATATCAGCTCAGGGCGGTGGATTTTCATGATTGTTTCCATGCCTGCATACCACCACCTATTTTCCTTCGACTACAATCCATCTACGCTAGCACTCTGCAAATTTAAGGCAGGTTCGTCAATTTATTTACACACATCCTGGTTACCCTTCTCTTGTCACTCCCCTTGCTCTCTTATTTTTTTTGGGTTGGCACTCGGGATGGTTATTGCAGGTGCCTATGTTTTTTGTTATTTTTAACCACAACATAGTGACGGGTCCTTCATTTGAACTGATCATTGTGTTTCCTTCTGCGTCCTCTCAAATCCCCAACTCTATAGGTTTATCATTTAGTTGCTCAGTCCTTGTATGCGGTGTCTGGTACTCAAGCACATTTTCAATTTGGTTTTGATAACTTTCTAGTCATAGCATTCCCAAGGTTATTTTGCAAAGTTTCTACCTTGTTGATTTCTGGTAGCATCGGATCTGCACTAAGTCTCAAATTTTCCAAGGAGGCTTAGGCACATGTATTCCAAAGAACCCAGAAAGTGTTTTGGGAATTTCCACTCAGTTTGTGTTTTATTAAAATAATTAACTATTTTTAATGGGACCCTAAGTTTAAACTTAGGAAATTAAAATAATTAAAGGGTATTAATAAAATAGAGTGTGAATCTTCTAGAAAAAGACAGAGATCAAGTCAAGTTAATATTATTCGTTGATTAACGATTTAATCTCGACCATTGAAGTCTCAATGATAAGATTATAAGAAGGACTTGATGGGGCTTTTGGAAGATACATCAGGTGTGTCTAGAGATCTAAATTCTTTAGTGCGCAATGTCTGGGAGAAGATCGATCGAGAAGATTTTTAAAGAGAGGGGTAGTAATAGATCCGGTTGGATATTTTCCCAAGTCAAGAATACATCACAGAGAAGATAGAGGGAAATACACAGAGAGGCAGTGTAGCAGCTACGGAGAGGCAGCGCAGTGCCACGCAAAGGCAGTGTTGCAGCCTTTAGGAGATCCGAGATTCAACTAAGGGTCAATCATATCTAGTGTTGGAGTGCCGAAGTGTGAGACCAGAAGGGGCCAGAGATCAGTATCTAGGCAGTAGAAGAGCCATCAAGTAGAGGTGACGCAATCCCCACGCAAAGTGACGTGGGTACTGTGTAGAGGCTTTGTAGGGCTCATCAGCTCAAAGTTTGTTCAATTTGGATTTTCCAGTGTTACTGTGAGGTAATCTTCACTAGCTCTTTGTTATTCAGATTCTCTCTGTGGATGGCCAGTAATGCATCCCATATTGTATTCATATCTTCTGCATAATAATACAAACCCTCAGCTACTGCACCAATTTTACTGCATTGGGTTTTTTCGGGGACATTGTCCAAAAATAATGGTATCGTGTGTCTATTGTTTATTCTTGCTCAGATTTTGTTTCCGCACTTATATATTTTCCGCAGTTTAATTTTGTGAAGGCTGTAGTGTATGGGTTTTCAATATTTACCATAGAACACAATAAATAATTTGTTCAAGAAATTAACAAATAGAAGAATTATCATCAGTTGCTGCAGTAGGATTCGGGATTCCTGAATTTTCACATGTCACCTCCTCTCGTCAAGATAGCTTCAAAGAGAAGTTATTCACCATGGGTGTGTAGGTTTGTCTGCCTAGTTCATGGTCGATGGCGTCTTTTTAGCGTATCGCTTTCATTATCCCGCTAGTTACTACACTCCTGAGTTGATATCCTTTCAGCATTGTAGTACTCGGGTTCAACTTTTGCTCACACCTCTTGTGTTTGTCCACACTATCAGTTTCATCGTGCTTTGCCCAACCCAATCAATTATGTTTCAAAAAAGTGTTCTCATGGCACCTCAGCTTCGCCAACCTAGTCGTCAGGGTGGTGCGGCAAGAGGATCTACCTCTCGACACCGACATCTATTTGGTTGGAATTTCATGGCTTACCACTTTGAATTTTTCCCTCCCGAAGTGAGGAATGAGATCCTTCACTTGGAATCCAAGGAATTTGGCGATCAGGCATATTATTCTGACTCTGAAATTAGTGGCATCACCTTCAGATGGACTCTAAACCCGAGAAAATTCCACATAAGGAGACTTCATTTTCTCCACTCAATGGCTTTGCGTCGACAATTAGAGACCTTGCTTCACATGGTCATATGTGACAAGCAAGTCGACCATTATCAATTGTTTGTAGGACAAGAGTAGATCAAAAGGATCCTCTAGGACATCAGATACAACCTGGACGACATAGTCACCAAACTAACTCGGGTCAAATGATTCGTGGTGTCAGATTTAAACTCCATATCTGGTTCACAACCTCGTACTCCAACTATTATCCATGCACCAGCAGAAGGTTCACCTCAAGGAAACTCTCATTCTCTTTCTCCATTCATTATATTAGACTAGCAGTCTTTCATGACACTTGGTTTCTTTTGGTCTATGTTATGTCTACTTCTACTATGTTTCCATGGCTATCAATATGGCTTACTATGCTATATGTGCACACAAAGTTCTTTGAGTTCCCAACAACACCAATACATGTAACTCTTAATGGGTGTGTTAGTTACTATGTTTCTAAATGGTTCTTGTTGTCTTTTTTTGACTAAATCTGGATCATGGGAACAAGTTATGGTTAGTCTATCTATCTATGGAAACTTGCAATATTTTTTGGGACACAAACAATATCAATGTAAAATCATTTGTTTTGTAATATAAATATTTTCATATAGCTTAAAAAACAAGAATATTATTGAGATATTTATGAAAAAAATAATGAATTTTCTTGGTGTACTTACAACATTGGTTTTAGAGTGGAATATGAGTTGACATCAAACTTTCAAAAAGAGCCACCACCTCAAAGAATTAAATACTTGGTTCTTTTAATATAATTTGTGATTTGTAAATATATGTACAAAGGTTAGTTAAGTCATTGAAAATATCTTGCAAATGTATGTGATATACGTGGGAATATTATCTTTAATAAAATTTTCATATATGACCAATGTTATTGGGAATGAGTGTAAATCATGCTTCACATGGAAAGAGATGTAATGTTCCCATGAAGAGGGATAACTCTATATACATGATAATATTTGGGCGAAAGAGATGTAATGATCCAATGAAGAGGGATAACACATATTTGTCAAAAAAAAATTACAAAAGGATATGAAAGATCATGTTGTCAAAATCAACCAAAATTTATAGGTTGCTTAAATTACACGTGGACGAGTTAGGTCAAATATGACTAAAAATCATGGGGAGCTCAAAGTTGATGATTGTGTTTTTCTCAATATGAAAGCGATGAAAGCAATGATGAATTCATTATCACTATGAGCTGTGAAAAATTAATTAAAAAAAATTGTGAGTCATTTAAGATATTTGAGAGGGCGGGGTCACTTTAATATATGATTGTATTTCTCTTTCAACAACATTAAGGTATATAATGCATTTCATGTACCTTTGTGTTTATCATGATCCCAAGATTCCAAGCGCAGTGCTCCATAATTTTGAGCTTGTACATCAACCATGTTAATAATTTGAGGACTCTATATTTAGGGAGGGATATGCACTTTGGGTTGTGTGTGTGGTAATGAAGATGGGTGAAGGGTTTATCCGAAAGTTGGGCAACATATGTTTGTGATACACATTTCTCCAAAAATCCTCATCATTAATAAAAAAAAAGTTTCATTAATTATATTTGTGGAATCTAAATTTTATATAGAAATGTTAATTTACTTTTTGTCTAATCTTTTTTTGTGAAAATTAAAAATAAATTGCTCAAGATAAAGTTAATGTATTTGGCAAAATTCCAACAAATATGTCATGTGATATAATGTTTATTGATCAATTTGCCTATAATCACTATATAATATTAGTTTATTTAAATTTATGCTTTTTTTCAATGAAAATATGATATACTCATTATGTATTTTCCTTACTCAAAAGTATGGGAAGTAATATAACATGTTCTCTATAACACACATACATTGTCAATATGCATTATACCATAGTGGAGTAGTGTGGTATTATGCCTCTACTTCACAAAATAGTGTTTTAATAATAATAATAATAGTTATCTAATTTCCCCCTTGTTCACAGGACAAGGGATCCCCCTCTGCATAATGATTATGTAGGAAGTAAATGTTGAGTTCTTTTTACCCCATTTGGATGAAGTAAAGACGAGATCACATGGAGATGAACTTTTACAAAAATATATCAAAATATCAATGGTAAAAAAGTGAATTTATTTCCTTCAAGGAAGTGTGGAAAAGTTCTCTTCATTAATTATCAAGAGTGCTAACATATTGACGTCAATGATCATGTCAAAGTTTGAAGCAACAACATCAAAAGTTGATACAATAATTTTTCATATTTATTCTGTATAAAAGGCATATAATCTCATTCGAGGTAGCCTCAATAATTACCACATCCAACAATGGTTTATTGCAGATATTATCTAGGCTGGAACCAATGATGCTTATGATGGTTGTTTTCACTACTAGTTGACAAATTAATTAATATAGATTTTTCCACCTTTGTAGAGTTAATGAATTGACTGATTCAATTATTATAATTTTCAGTCAATGAGACAAAATTCCACTTTGATTTACTCATTATTTATAATTTCAACTACTTTATGAGTAATCTTAAATTGGGATAAGGCACCTAAAAGCAAAGTTTGCACAAATTAGGTAGAATAGAACTTTTGACAAAATCCCTTTTCTTCCTAGATAAAATAAGTCATAATTTATATTAGAAGTTAGAATAGAAATTACATTCTATAGGCGTTTTAAGCACAATTATAAAAACTAACCATATATTGCTAGAAGGAAAATTGTTATTGATGTCAAAGGAGACACTAGCTCAAGGAAAATATGGCATAGGCTCATAGAGGACATTATGCCCTTTCCAATGAGCATTTACTTTCCTCCTAACTTGTAACACCATCGATAAGAAGCATTGATCCCTTACATCATTAGTTGCATTACCATCTATTTTTCCATAGATACATTGTGCATTCATTTACAAGTAAAAACATGGAGAGAGCCATCATCATCATTGTCAAAATACATGCTTATAACGAGCATAATAACAATAGAAATATCAAGGATACAACAACCATAGAATCCACATATAAACCAATTCATTACATATCAATTACCAAGGGAATGAACTTCTCATTAATGAATGTAAAAACCAACCGAAGATGGGACTACCGTCATTCCACCGAACCATAGATTGGCTGAGCCAAATCTCTCTTCAACCAATCACCTTCGTGCCATATTCGAAGCATGAATGTGGGACTCAAAACGAAAGAACCAAATAGGGTATCCCAAGGCTAAAACATCTCACCCTCATTAACATAAACCAGGCTTTACCGTATCCATCCCAGATCACTAAGCCAACACTATAAACATGTCATAACAGGCTTTACCATGATCTCCACCCCATCACTAGGCTAAAACACAAGCATGGATACCACCATATTCTCTTTGCCTACACCATGAGGAATTTTCCTATTCCTAGTCTCTCAGGCTTTACTGCAATCCACACCGGATCACTAATCCCTAAATTGAGACCCACTCTCTAGGTTTTACTGTATATCCCAACCCGGGATTCCTATTCTTGGTGGAGAGCACCCACCTCTCAGTCTTTACCGCAATCCACATCGGTTTACTAGGCCCTAAATTGAGGCAACACACTAACCAGCTATGTGTTATGTCATTTGGAGATCCACCTCACTCATCTTTGAATCCATCCAACAATCTAGCTAAACCAAAACATGAGAACTCCACAACACCATGACTATCCAGAAACGAAAAGGCTAGGGTTAAAACACTGTCACACATGGAAAAACCCATGCTAAGATAGAAAATAATCACATGCAATACCATGCATGCCAGATCTAGCAAGGAAATCACACATGAAAATAAATACCTGCAAAAAATCTGGTTGTAGTTCCTTGATTCATGTTCTTCCTTGCTTTCTCCTTCCTTCTTCTTGCTTTCTTGCCTTTCTTACTCCAATGGCAAAGTGGTCCAAGAAAACTCTGTGTCCAAGAGTGAGAGAGAGACAGAGAGAATAATGAGAGAGCTCTAAAACTGAATTGACAAAAGGTACCAACTCATCATCATAAGCCTTTTTATTGATGAGGCCTCTATTTTCTTCATTTTCCATTATTTTCCTTCATTTCCCTCCTCACATGCAACCTGTGACCTTTCATCTCCCTTTTCTCTTAATTTCCATTATTTTTCATAAATAAATGTGCCAAATATTCCATTTTTCCTCTCCAAAGCCTTTGCCTTTTCCAATTTCCTTAGCCATAATAAACCAAGTGAACACCCACTAGGATTTTTTGCCCAACATTTAGCTTGAAATAAGTGTCCCCATCAACAGTGGTTATTATTTTTAACTTTTATTACATGGAATTTTCACCAGGGCCATTACACTCTGATTGAAAGGAGGCCAGTGCCTCGAGCATCAATTTAAATAAATAAAGATATTTCTTTTAGAGTTATCTTAAATAATGGTGCCCATAGATAACCCTTTTGGTGTAATGTAAATTTATCTCTTCGAAAAAATAAGCCAACTCTCAAAATGGCCTATGTATTTGTGATTACAATTTTTTTTTGTAGTTGTAAGGTAGTGGGAGAAAGATTGAGAATGAAGATTCATTGTACAGGGCAGTAAAGAATATGATACACCAAATCTTAGCAGAAACCATGGAATGAATGAAAATGAAGTGATGGAAATGTGGAATGCTTTATTAAGTATTCTTTAAGTAAATTTTACAGGTACCCTCTACTATTATCATAACATTAGTAAGATTGCTTATAAAAAAGAAACTAGTTGCTTCATAACACATATTTCAATGGAAGAATAAATACAATGATAGGAAACACATACTATAGCCAACACATATGACGAATCAATATAAGATATAAGGAAATGGAGAGAAAAATATCTAGGGTTTGCAGGTTAGGGTGGCATGGTTTTGCGACGGTGGCTCCTCACGTTTGCGCACTAGAAGTGAATGATGCATCTATCCACAAGGCTCTGGCATACAAGAGAGGGAGGCAGTCGAATTTTGGCCAAACACTGGCACATCGAGGAGATTGGAAGCTAGATTACACAATGATTTCTATCGGGTTTTTCTGACCCTCCATAGCCTGTTATGGATTCGAATCTGGGAACGCCCTAGGACCCCTATTCCCACACCTGGAAAGTCGACATTCTCACGCTATGGATGCATCGCGCGCCTAGTTGTTGCCCCTCATCGCCAGGAAAGAGGCAAAGGATGATGGCCTCTGTGGGCTTGCGGCAGATGCAAATTATGGTGGCCCAAGTAATCAAGCATTGGTTTGTTATGGTGGGTCGACGTTAGAATCTCCCACCTTCAATCTCAGATCTGTCGTGGTCTATTTGAGCAGATGTCTTTCAAAGGGTTGCGTGATCGAGGATGGGGCTTCTTGCATGCAACTTTGGTCAATCTAGTTCCAAAGGGCATGCACAAAATGGTTATCGTTATCCCTACGCCCTGATTATTTCATTTTTGGCCCTGTTGTTTTTTGTTATTTCTGGATACATGAAGGTTGGATTTCTATGCTTGATGCATGGGCAGCTTGGGGGTTAGAATCGTATATTTTATCTACGCAGCACAACTTGTGGGGGTGGTGCGAGGACAAAACCACTCGTGTGCTCCCCCTGTGTGATGCTGCTATGCCCACTGAATCTTGTGACATAGCCATAGGAGATGTCTGTCCCTGGGGGTTTTGCACAAAAAATTCCAGCACAAACAGTAGAGGATGGGTCGATGCTTCTAAGGCCCAGTTTTATATTTTCATAAAAAGTTTAGATGGGAAATCAAAAATTATTTGGGTATAGAATGTGAAGCTCGTTACAAACCTAAGGCAAAAGATCCAATTTTCTACAGGTATCCCAGCTTCACAACAAAGTTTGATCTTTTCAGGGAAATTGCTAAAGGAAGAAGCTCAGTTAAAAGACTACCACATTCAAAAGAAATCCTCCATTGTACTGAATTTAAGACTCAAAGGAGGTTCTCCGGGAGCAAACACCTTTTCTAGATCCAAACAGAACAGAGCACAGGGACCTATAAGGGAAACCAACACCCTAAATGGCCCCTCTTACAAAAACATTTTACAAGGGAAAAACAAAGCAGCAACACCACCTGAACCAGCTGAGAACACTCCTAAACCATATATTGTGGAGCAACTGAACTGCGTGCCAGAACTGAACATTGATGCACCAGAGATCAACGATCATCGCTCCACATTCGAATCATAGGCAATAATATGAAGATTTAACTGCTTTTGGCCCAAACCAATGGAGCTATTCCATTGGATATTTACCAAGTGGACTATGGATTGCGATATCGATCTCTGCTCCAAGGGGTTCTTTATAGTCAAGTTCCCTTCCTCGGAAACCAAAGACATCATTCTCAAGGTAGGACCATGGTTTTGGGGATCAACCGGACTCTTCATCACACCATGGTTCCCTGATTTTGATGCAAACACGATGGAGATAACCAGAATGTCGGTCAGGGTCCGATTGTATAATCTCCCGCTTCATTTTTGGAATGAAAGTGTATTAGAAGGAATTGGGAACACCATAGGGTGATATATCAAAACATATATCCAACAATTAGAGGAGAGAATATTTACTTTTGCACGAATCTGTGTGGAAGTGGATATCAGCAAGGGGCTACCAAAAAGTATACCTCTGATACATAAATAGCTCAAATGGACGCAACACCTTGATTATGAAAACACTGCATTTAGGTGCAGGATATGCAGGAAAACCGACCATTTACAAAACACACGTCTGCACGGAAAAAGATAAAATAGAAAAAAAAAAGACAGGGAAAGCAACCAAAGGATGGAAATCTCCCTCAAGTGGACCAGAGCAAGAGACAGAAGAAGAAGGGGACATACCCATCCAAAACGAGAGCAAACAGAATGCAACCAATCTGGGTGTACCAGAACATGCATTACAAGATCCATCTAAACTTAACACGATGGCTCAGCCGGCACACACCTCAGTGGATCCTACGCCAACTGAAGCTCGATCTGGTGTAAGCTCAGGTAAAAATAAAAGATCGCATGTGTCTGAAAGTTCAGATTCTGAAAAAGAAAATACCACGAGGAGCAATGAGCTCACCTTCGTTCCTTCCTCCCTGCATTCATGGACTTGGAAAATTGTCCAAAAGAGAAAAGGTAAGCACGAAAAGCCCAACCCTGCTGGCAATATGTAATTTCATGGGGAGCCTCGCTACGATGTGTGCTTGAGCACACGGGCCCTCTGGGCATCTTGAATGCTTAATTTCATCTACAAAATGTAACTCTTCATTATCAATTAATAGAAAGTTACAGATTTTTTCTTTGGAAAAAAAACACATATGACGAATCACTTGAAAACTTTTATTAATTCTCCAAGAAAATTATCACGACATTACACAACAAAATATCCACTCTCCGGGCCAAAATTCAGAACCCCTACAATGGTTCATTTATCTTCTTTTAAATAAAAATTGCAACAAAGACAATTATGAGTAACTATCAATTGTTTTAACTATTTCTTAACTATTCATGAGTAATCAAGTTCTTTAAAAATGTTAAGGAACTATTACAAAATTACAAAAATGATTTTTTTTTCAATTTTTGAAAAATGAAAGTCATTTAGACTTTCGAGACTATTTATCCTCGATGTAGTTACATGTGTGATAAATGCTAGTTGATTAGTGTAGTCATATGCACATGTGTATGCATTGTTATTGTTGTTTTATGTTAATTAACTTATATGTGGTTGATGAGCATGTTATGGGTTAACTTGTTGTTGTATGATAGTTAGCTTGATTATTAGGTTACATGTTGTTGATGAGCATTATATATAGCATGTTGTTGTTACATGCTAGTGACTTGATGGTTAGGGTTATGAAATTCAGGCATGAGTTGACCTAATTATGATAGTGTGTTGTACTAATCTAGACTACCTGTGTATATGTGATTGTTATGTGTTAATGACAATTGTTTATGAGCTTATGATGTGAACATTTTAGCTAGATATTGTTATGGATATCATGATCTTATTTACGTTGAGTTGAGGTCTTGTGAAGTTATATTGTGCTAATATAGATTGATTGTGCAGACAAGATAACCTTCCCTGAGATACATTGAGGTATGAGTTTTCTTACGTCATATACTTGGTGCTTGACTATTTTGAGTGTTTGATTATGGCATCTAGTTCATCTATTTAGCATGGTATGTCTGCATGTTTTATTAATTACATGATATGTGTATATGTGCCTCTAATATTGCATGAAGAAATGATCTTGTTTTAAGATGGTTGCACTAACATATATGTGTTGAGATAGCTGATATGTACTTGAGTATAATAGGTGAGAGTTGTAGCATTATGTCTAATGAATATGAGTTGATTGATTGATTATACCATGGTGTTATACTTGGTAAATTTTGATCCAAAATTAATATATATGTTGTCTTAATCTTTGGTACATAGGCTAACACGTGTGTTCAGTTACAGGTCAGCCTGCTCGGCACAACAAGGTAAGTAAATGGTATAATGTATATTTATTTATGCGTTGATGGTTATGTATTTATAGCAATGTGATACAGGGGCTTGCATGGCCAGAGACTATTGTTATGAAACCAACTCCAAAAATATAAGAAAAGAGAGATCAACGCTTTAGAAATAAGCCACTTCGAGGGGGAAACCTCCTTTACATTACATAAATAACCAATGCTTGGATGATACAAATGAAAAAACCTCCATTCTATATACAGGAGTCCATGGGGTTACAATATAATCCTAACTGACCTAACAATAATAATGTAAGGGCACAATAATAACAATACGGGGACTACAGGGGTACAACAATAACAATAAGGTGGCTACACTAACAACAATTAGGGACTACACTAGTAATATAGGGACCTAACATGCTCCTCTCCTTCAAGAAAGTGTTGTCCTCAATGCTTGAGTAGCTATGGATACTTTTGTATAAAATTCTCATCCTCCCATGTGGAATCTTCAGTGGGTAAGTTTTTCCACTTGATGAGATACTATGAAATTTATCGATTTTGTAGGCTGGGGTTCGGTTTTCCGTAGTGATTTGGGTTATTTGGGTTCCAATTTCATTTTTCCTTCTCGTCAAGTTACGAAATATTGTTTGAGCCCGGAATTTTTCTACAACATTTGAAAACGCGGAAACATGGAAAAATGGATGCACTCGGGAAGAAGCAGGAAGCTCCAATTTGTATGCCATAGTACCAATATTTTGCAACACCTTGTAAGGACCATAGTACTTTGGCGATAATTTATTATCCTTCTTAGCTTGCTTGAGGGACGTTTGTTTGTATGGTTGTAGCCGTAAAAATACCTAATCTCCTACATCAAAAATAATCTCGCTACGATGTTGATCTGCCTGTTGTTTCATTCGATTTTGTGCCAAATTTAGGTTATTCTTTAAGAGTTGGAGAACTTGTTGTTGATGCTCAATGTGATCTTCCACTGCTTGAACCTTAGAATTTTCTCTTAAGGATGATGTGATGGACGGTGGATGATATCCATAAAGTGCCATAACTGGGGTCATTTTTGCTGCAGTATGGAAGGAAGTGTTATACCACCATTCAGCCATAGGTAACCACTTGACCCATTGTGTTTGTTTATCAGATACAAAACAACGAAGATATACTTCCAACATTTGTTCACTGTCTCAATTTTCCCATTAGATTGAGGATGATAAGATGAGCTATGAGCTAGTTGAGTACCCAAACAAGAAAATAATTCTGTCCAAAAATTTCCAGTAAAAATGGGATCTCTATTGCTTACAATAATATTTGGGTTTTCGTGTAGCTTTTCAAATTTTTCCATAAATACAGTAACAATTGTACTTGCTTTAAATGGATGAGATAATTCACAAAAGTGTGCATACTTGGTAATTCTATCAACTACCACCATGATGACACTCTTTTCTTCAGACTTAGGTAAACCTGTGATAAAACCCATTGAAATATCCTCCCAATGTTGACTTGGAATGGATAAAGGTTGTAGAACACCCGGGGTCTTAATTGTCTCCACTTTATTTTTTTGGAAAACCAAAAATTCCGCCACAAACTTTTGAATATTAGATTTAAGGCCATCCCAAAAAAATATTTCTTCACCCTGTGGTAAGTTTTTAAAATTCATGAGTGTCCTCCTAAGGGAGAAGTGTGCAATTCCAAAAGAATCTTTTGTTTTAGTTGGGAATTCTTACAAATATATAAGCAATCTTTGTACCATAAGGAATCATTTTTCCATCTAAATGTATCATATGTACTAGGATCTTGCTGCAACTTTTGAATGAGTGTCCACACCTCTTTGTCCTTTTTCCATTCATCCCGTGCTTCGGTTAAACAATCTAGTTGAATAATAGAAATGGAACAAAGCAATGCTTCCACCTCTTCATCCTTTCTTGAGAGTGCATCTACAACAACATTTAACTTCCCTTTTTTGTAGATGATTTCAAAGTCATAACCCAACATCTTTGTGACCCATTTTTGCTTCTCTTCTGAAGATAGTCTTTGTTCCAAAAACTATTTAAGACTATCATGATTAGTTTTTACCTTGAAGTGTCTTCCCATTTGGTATGGTCACCATTTCTTTAGTGCATGTAGTATTACCAACATTTCCTTCTCATAAATAGCTTTCTGTAAATACTTTCCTTTGATTGGACGAATTTCAAAAGCAAAGGGTCTTCCTTCTTGCATTAAAACAACACCAATTCCATTTCCTGAGGCATCACATTCCCAGATAAAGGTTTTTGTGAAGTTTGGCGTAGCTAAGACCGATGCTAGGCACATTGCCTCTTTAAGATGTTGAAAGGCCTTAGTTTCTTGAGGGGTCCATGAAAAATGCATCTTTATTCAATAATTTTGTTAGAGGTGTTGCTATTCTCCCATAATTCTTAACAAACTTGCGATAATACCCTGTTAACCCGAGAAATCCTCGCAACTTCTTTATGGTTGTGGGGACTTTCCATTCCTTAACGGTTTTAATTTTGTTAGGGTCTACCTTAACACCCTCGTGAGATACAATATGATCCAGATATTCCACCTCTTGTACTCTAAAGAAACATTTGGAGGTTTTTGCATATAATTTTTTCTCCTCCAATAGTTTGAGCACCCTGTCAACATGTTGAACATGATCCTTCCAAGACCCTCTCTAGATTAGTATATCATCAAAAAATACTAACCAAATTTTGATAAGGAAGGGTTTGAAAATGGAATTCATTAACCCTTGAAATGTAGAAGGTGCATTGGTAAGGCCAAAAGGCATGACCAAAAATTCATAATGACCCCCATGAGTTCGAAATGTTGTTTTTGGAATATCTTCAATGTTTATTCTAATTTGATGATATCCTGAACAAAGATCCAACTTGGTAAAATAAATTGCTCCATGTAATTCATCCAATAATTCATCATTCACAGGAATGGGAAATTTCTTTAATATTGAGCTTATTGAGATCCCTATAATTCGTACACATGTGCCATGATCCATCCTTCTTGTGCACCAATACTACTAGAGCAGAGAAAGGACTTTGACTAGGTTGAATTATACCAGCCTCTAACATTTCTGCAATCATACATTCAATTTCGCTCTTTTGGATCTGTAAGGCCTGATGTTTGGAGGAACAATTCCTAGAATCAAATGAATAGCATGATCATGATCATGAATAGGTGGGAGTCCTTTGGGAGTTTCAAACACCTTGGAATGATTGTCCAAGACTTTTTGGAGATATGGAGAAATAGATAATTTTGATGTTGGAACTTCTAGTGAGCATAATTGTGCAATTATGCCTCGTTGTTCTTTCTTCAGAAGCTTTTTCATGACATTAGAGCTTATTATCTTTCTTGGCTTCCCTATGGTACCCCATAATTCAACTTCCTTTCCTTCCAAAAAAAAATTCTTGAAAATTTCTCGAAAATTAAAAGCTACCGTCCCCAAAGATTGTAGCCATTATACTCCTAGTACAACATCATCACCTCCCATTGGAACGGAAAGCATTGGACTATTCAATACATATTCCCCCATGGTTAGCTTGATATTATGGCATTTTCCAGAGCAATTTATAGTTCCTCCATTGGCAATCATCACTTTACACTCTGGTGCTGGGTATAGGAAGCAATTAAATTCCTTGGCTACCTTACAATGAATAAAATTATGGGTACTACCCGAATCAATCAACACTATTACATTTTTCTTCTTGATATGTACTTCTATCTTGAGAGTTTGAGGAGTGGTAATTCTTGCTAATGCATTAGAGGATATGGTCAGACTCATTTCTTCTTTCTCTAGGGTTTGTTCCCGGTGTATATCCTCTTCTTTTTAAATTTCTTATTCATTTTCTTCCTCATCTTCACAATCTATGTAAAATAATTTCTTCTCATCGCACTTATGACCTTTATTATATTTTATATAACAACTACAACAAAGCCCTTTTTCTCTTTTTTCTTCCAATTGTTGTGGTGTCAACCTTGTAGGTTGTGGAATTCTAGGAGTAGCAACACTTCCATCTTTATAGATGTGAGTGGTAGGCTTCCTTGTTGCCGTAATTTGCATTCAATTTTTCTTGCCAACCTGAATGCCTTCTTTAATGAATTAGGTTCCCAAAGGCGAACCTAATGTTGGATGTTATCCTTTAAAGTCCCTATGAAGACATCAATCATGTGTTCCTCTGGGATATCAGCTACCCTTATATTCAATTTTTGGAATTCCTCAATGTGCTCCACCAATGAATCCTTTTTTTTGAGATTTATCAATTAGCTAAATAAGGTGTTACTATTTGTATCCTCATAATGTGCTATCATTTCCTCCGTAAAAATTGACCAAGTGATAATTTTTTTACGGGAGAAAAGCCATCGATACCATACAAATGTATTTTGTTCTAAATATAAAGTTGCAAGGCATACCTTTTCTGTGTTTTGCACATTATTGAGGTCAAAATATTGCTCCATCTGTAGTATCCATGTTACGGGATCCTTGCCATAAAACTTCCTCTTATTGAGCATTGGAATATGGTGGGTCTTCGGTCCAACATTAGAGTTCATGAAATCGAGATTAACATTTATTTTGTTCTCATCATGAGTTTCCTCTACTATATTTTTTCCATTAGGAATCATGTCTTGTATCAACTTTGTCGAACCTTCCTTAAAACCTTCCATGTCTGATTTTAGGTCATTCTTCATGTCTTCCATGTTGTCTTTCATTTTTTCTTCCATGTCTTCCATGCCATTCTTCAAACCATCCATCTTAGCTTCCAAACCTTTCTTCAAACGATCCATATTATCTTCCACGTCTGTCTTCAAACCATCCATATTATTCTTCAAACCATGGCATCTTTGCTTCCATGCCTTTCTTCAAAGCTTCCATTTCATTTTTTGTTGCTCTTTGTGAGAGCGAAATTTGGTGCACTTGCTCTTGTAATTTGGATATATCATGTTCCACTTCTTCATCTTCATGAGTCATAGTAGAGTATTCTGAGGGCTTAATGAGTGTTTAATTATTTTTAGGGGAATTTTAGAACCCAATACTAATATCTATGCTTCAATATGCCCTTGGAATCACTTCAAACTGATTTTTCAAACAAGACTTATGTAATTTGAAAAAAATACACACCTTTTTCTTTCTTTTGAGGAGCTTGATATTGAAACTGAATTATCTCTGTGATTTTGGTTCTTCAATATCTAAAATTCAGTCCTATAGTAGCCCTCTGAATATTCTTTCGAATGCCATAGGTTTGACCTGATTTGGATGCTTCAAGGCAAAGTTATGGCCAATCGCCCACAATGACCTAATTATGGACTAGTTTAGTAGAGTGAACTTGTGCAGTGTGCCACGTGTCACTGTTTCCTCCTTCGGCTCTGAAATTGATACACAAGAAACTACAATCTGTGTAATTTCGGCCACTTTTTACATAATTCCAATCCAATGCTCAGAGAGATATTTATGGCGATTTTCCCAATATAACCTATTTTAGATGAAATTCGGAAGCCTGCAAAAACCCTAACTTCCACAGATCATTTATCTGACAATATTGCAAACTAAGATATGAAATTTTTAAAAAGAGTTCCCGAGGATTGCGGCTTCACCTAGTAAAAAATTCAGCGTCTGAACCTTCGTAGAAAAAAAAGTTATAGCGAAAATTCCACGATAACCTGTTTGGAGCAGTGAAACCCTAGAATCCAAAGCTCTGATACCAAATGTTATGAAACCAACTCCAAAAACAGAAGAAAAGAGAGATCAATGCCTTAGAAATAAGCCACTTCGAGGGGGCAACATCCTTTACATTACATAAATTAACAATTCTTGGATGATACAAATGAAAAAACCTCCTTTCTATACATAGGAGTCCATGGGGTCACAATATAATCCTAGCCGACCTAACAATAATAATGTAAGGGTACAATAATAAAAATATGGGGGTTACAGGGGTACAAAAATGACCATAAGGGGGCTACACTAACAACAATAAGGGACTACACTAGTAATATAGGGACCTAACAACTGCCATGAAGTCCTTGAAAAGGCTCGGGTTGAGCTTGCCTTGGGAACCATGGGGATTGAGTAATGGTGTTTGTTGCTAGTCTTGTGCTTTTGGTCTTTTGTGATTTGTTTGTGCTTGATTTTTGGTCCTGGTTACATCTAGTGCATGATCATGCCACTTTGGTTGCGATGTCATTTGTTATTGGTTTTCGTGATTTTATTCTTGTTTACTTTCTCATTCATTCTTTTTATGTTTGAGAGTCTTGGGAATTGGTTGGGAAAGAGGAAAGTTAATGGAGCTCGCGGAGAGTTTTATGGTACCCAACAAGTTATGTAAGGCCCAGATGAAGCTCAGTGCATGAGTAAGCGCAATGGAAGGTAAGAGCATGAAAATCGGTTGGTTTCATTGTGGTAAATGGATGGTGGCAGTACAGACATAAGAAAGGCAACAAAAAGGGTAAAGTGAATGAGGTGTTAGATGCCTTGGCTATGTTGGGAATTGTTGTTCTCAAATTTGTGCATGTTGTGCACGAATAAAGGAAGTTCTCTTGACCTAGACCTTATTCTATTTAGTCATTATGATGTGATCATGATTATGTTGGTGTTTATATATGTATGTATGTATGTCGTGTCTGACAGGGTCGTCATGGATCATGGTTGTTTAATGCTAAATGTTTATATTTATATATAAATGTGTATGTATGTCATTGTTTGATAGGATCATGAATGTTTTACGCTAATGATTATATATATATATATATATATGTACTATGTATGATAGGGTTTTCAAGGATCATTCTTGTGGAGGAGTGATTGCTTATGCAGGTGAATGGCATGAAGAGGTTCCTAGCCATGAGGAATCAAGTGGGAAGAGTAACTATGATAGATCTATGAGGTCAGTATCATGTGTACATAAATTGATATTATATGCTTGTACTATGTTTATGTTATGGGAAAGTAATGTTGAGGGGTATATCAACAAAGTGAAATCAGTGTAATCTACAACATGCTAAGATAAGCATGGATAGTGGAAAAACACTGGAAGCAAGGTTGCTTATGGGGTTAGTGTCTAGTCTATGGATGCGCAGTACTATTGTTGTTTATATGTTGCGAATGTTGTATATTTAGTGATTGTACCTATGGTGATATGTAATGTTGCATATGTAGCATTGTGTACATGTGATGGTGTATGCATGTTGTATATATGGTGTTGTGTGTATATTACATATGCAGTGCTAGTTATAGATGGTGCTATGTACATGTTGGATATGCGGTGATGTTTTGTACATATCATACTATGTGCATGTTGGATATGCGGTGTTGTGTGCATGTTGGATATGCAGTGTTGTGTACATATGGTGCTATGCACATGTTGAATATGCAGTGCTATGTACATATGGTGTTGTGTGTGTGACGCACATATGGTGCTATGTACAAGTGGTGTTGTGTGCATGATTATACAATTGGTATTGTGTGCATGTGGTGCTATGTACATGTTGTACATGTGGTGTTGCATGCAGGTGGTGTTGTGTACATGCCATGCATGTGGCATTGTGTATAAGTGGTGTCGTGTACATCTCGTGCATATGGTGTTGTGTACATGTGGTATTGTGTACACATTGTACAAGTGGTGTGGTGTACATTTGGTGTTGTGTACACGTTGTGCAGATGGTGTCATGTTCATGTGATGTTGTGCACACGTTGTGTAGGTAGTGTCGTGTACAAGTGGTATTGTGTACATGTTATGCATATGGTACTGATATACATGTGGTATTGTGTGCATGTCGTACATGTTGTGTTGCGGGCATGCGGTAATATGTATGTGCATGGTGTAGTCATGGTATCATGGCATATGTATTTATTGTGTTGTACTTTGTATATGTATATGTATTGGGTTGTACTGTGCACCGGGTATAGGTGTATGTGTTGTATGCCAATGTAGGCATATGTATTTTTTGTATCGTACACTGGGTGTAAATTTATATGTTATGCATTGGTGTAGGCATAGGTGTATGCATTTGTTGTACACAGAGTGTAGGTGTATGTGTTATGTTCGGTGTCAGATGAGGGTGTACGCATTGTGTGGTGTTATATGCCTTGTGTGGATGTATGTATTGTGATGTACACTGTGTGTATGTGTATGTGAGTAAAGAGAAGCAATGGAACTGGGTGCTTATCAGGATTGGAAACCGATCTGGTGTGTCTCCAAAAAGAACAAAGGCAGTAGTAAGGACCGATGAAGGCATCAGTACTTTATTTCAAATTTATTATGAATGTGATTTATGATTCTAACTTTGGTTACATATTATTTAGGATTATGGTTTATGGTGATTTCATGTGATTCGTGATTTTAATGTATGATGGTTGGGTTTTGAGCTAATTAGATGTGATATGTTTATTCATGATGATTTGATCAAACAACTAGTTTAACTTGTTGTGACAGGAAGTGAATAGAATTGCAAAGTGTACCTTGTTGATGAACTACCAATGAGGTACGATGTGAGTTTATTTCAATTTATTTTGAATCTGATGGAAGTTATGTTCTTGGTAGAAAGCACGAAAATGCCCAGTTTGGGATGGTTGAAACTGATTGCAAGCATTAGAAGCAATAATAAAAGGAATTAAAATAAGCAGTAGTGTGTTGGTAAATCACTTCAGGAGCAAGGGCATTGTGGGACATTGGTACCCAATAGTGTACATTTATTTCCATGAGCATGCTATGACTGATATGATGGTTTTGAGGCAGGTATATGCCTTGGTTATTTGACCTTCCGATACGAGGAAGCCTTGACAAGGGATGGACTACCCGATATGGGGTGTCAGTGGAACTTGGAAGGTGAGTGACTGCAAGGAAGGGGGTGACCGGATTTCCTAAGGGATTGTGTAGTAGATAAGGGAAGGTCAGGGATGGATATTTTTTGGTCATTAGCATTGCCATATGGAATCAAATTCACATTGGGAGTGTGCCCTGGAACAATGAGCCGATAATTGTTCATTGAAAGGGAAAGTGGCATAGGATTGTAGCACTGGACATTGGATGCAACTTTGACTTTGGTAGTGGATTTTGGACTTCCTGGGAAGGAGGTGAATCTGGTACTAATTTTGAGGGTTGTTACACGACAATTTGTCACCGTCCCTGGAATTCCCCATCCCACACAATTGGAAGGCTCATTCCGTGACCTGTAAGCAGTGACATGACTTGAAACCACCTTCATGATATCCCTCTGAACATGAGCTTTCATTGCCCTGAAGACAACTCCTTGTGAAAAACCCTAAAAACATCTCTTTTTGCATTGGCGCGGGTACACAGTTCAGCCCTCGCGCCAAGGGGGAAAATCCTCCAAATAAGGCGCACCAATTGGCACTCTGTCTTAGAGTTGCACTCATGCCAGCCATTTTAAGGAGTGTTTTTTAAAAATAAATGGCGGAAGATTCACTCCAACCAATTTCTAAACTGGTATCTATCTTGAGTTGGGAGGTTTGGCTACGGATCTCCATGTAGAGGAAGTGGTTTGCCACCTCTCATGGAAGCTTCCTTGAGGATAGGGCCAATCCTATGATTATAGGGATCCCAACTCCCCTTCCTCCATCTATAAAAGCTTGCTCATCTCCTTTGCAAGCTAATCTCCAAGTTCTCAAGAGCCTAATGCTGTAAGAGCCTTGATTCATTCCCTTAAGGCCAAATCCAAGCAAGGAGATTATTGTCGAGACATCCGGAGAGAGAGGCTTGTCCCATCCCTGACAGGCTTTATTGAGACAAATTCTGCTGACGACCCTCCGAAGGAGAATTCAGCGTCAGAGCTATGGTTGTATTCTTCTTTTGATTGATTAATGATAAGCGACTATTGGTTATGGTTCCACTCTTGTTCTTGATGATGATCATGAGTTATGTCTTCTCTGACTGACATATAGTTGTATGTACTGGATTTTACGCTTGCGTTTGTTTTGTTTCTTGCGTGTGCAGGTGTCCGGTCACGGACATCGTGAGGATTGTGATCTGCCGGAGCTAAGGAACGGGAGCGCTACTTTCTCTACGAGTGACAACGTTGGATTCCAGGTAAGCCTTCATCGCTAGTTGGTTTATTTGCAATTAAGAACCTGCACCATAGCGTGTGACGATTGTTGCTAGACCTGGTATGGGCTAGTAGGGATCGCCTCTGTCCGTAGAGGGGATTTACCTCCACAAAAAATTGGCGACTCCACTGGGGACGTTGGCTTGTTGTTGTTCTACTTTGTAAGCTACAGACGAAGCCTGAAGTTAGCCAGATAGCCTTCGAAACGCTATTGCTCTGCATTAGCGAAGTAGATCAACGTTGCTTCAGTCAATCTCCGGTTTATTTTATGAACTGAACACTTGGAGTGTTGTCTTGTCTTTTCGGTCGATTCTTGGCTTTGCTTGCTTGGTCGGCTCTTTGGGCTTGTTTTTCTGTTTGTTTTGCTTTTGTTTAGCCTTGTCATCACTGGTCTGTGTCTGGACTGCTCTTTTTTATTTTTCCATAGTTAACTCGACTGGTGCGCTTTTCAGCTTGACAGTCGCGCCCATTGGCGCAGGTTGCTTGTGTATCACCCGCGCCAATTCCATTCTGGCGCCAATTTCAGCCTCACAATCGCGCCAATCCTGTGAGGTATTGGGGTTTTCTGTGTTTTGAGCCTCCTGAGACTGATCTATGATTTTGGCCTTGTTTTTTCATCTGCTTGAGTGTTTCGGAGCCTTGTTTGACTGGCTGTGACCTTCGTCCTTTGGTTGTTTGCCCGTTTCCATCGATTTCACTTTCTAGCCCTAGGGCATATAGGTGCTCTTGTGTGTCGAGCCTCCCTTGGGAGTTTTGGGTTTCTATTTGTTCATTCAACCTTTTGATTGCTTCTTTGCATTCGTTTGGCGATTGTTTATCATTTTATTACGTTATTTGAGTGTTTGTTCTCTTCTTCATTCGAATTTATCTTTGCCTCGTTTTGGGCCTAGATTACATGGTCCATTTGAGTCTTTGGGATTCTCTTGGTTTTGAGGGACTGTTTTGTCAATTTGGAGATCTGATTGTGTGTTTGCATTGAGTGAAATTTGTGTGTTTTTCTCTTTCCTCATCACTTCTCAAATTTCTCTTTTCATTAGTTTTCATTTTGTTTAGTGCACTTTGCTATTAAACATTGAAAATACAAAAAATCTCTTTTGCTTTCGACTAGTTAGTGCAAATTAAAATCTTTTCGGTGTTATTAGTGATTAGTGACTTTGAGAGAAAAGTTTTTGGTTTCCATTAGCTGCATTAGAGATATCATTGGTTGTTTTCTGATCATTTTATTGTTGTGTGAAAAGCTCTTAACTCTCTTGTAACTAGCTTTCATCGAATGAAATGATATACTGTGGCATGTAGTTTGCATTTAGGAGATTTTGAGACATTACATTCGCTAGGGCCTGAAAACTAAAACGTAATTGAAGATAAACATTAAAATTTACTCAATTTACACTAAGGCAGCATTGAAATCTAACGAAACACATTTAGAGGTCTAGGCTAGAGACGTGTTCCGGCGTCTTAAAACCTAGTAGCTATCGTTCGCCTCTTGGCTTTAGACAGCACTAGTACGGACTTGTGCTCCCCGTACCGTCGCGTATATAAAGGGAGACCCCACTAGGTTTCAATCCTTTATCCATAGGAAGCCGAGTCTGCCGCCCTATACCCGTGATACACCGGACACAGCATTCGGGGAGATTGCCTGCACGTACGTTAAGTCCTTGGTTGATTTCTTTTTCATTTTGAAACCAAGGTGTATATTGTAGTTCACGGTTATTTGGTACACCCTTTGCCTAGTATTCCTGAGTAGTCATTTGATCTTTTCTGACTCTTTAAATTTGAAAGGATCACCAAGCGCTTGTCCTTTCACGCTTTCTTCAAAACTGAAAGAGATAGAGTCACCTTTCATCCGTTTCTCGACTCTTAAAACATGAAACGGTGAAGTTTCTAAGTTTCAATGTGGTAAAATAAATCACCCGCGATCACACGCCCTATTAGATTTTGCTTGTTGGCCGTTTGATTGTGTGTCTTGACTCTTTTTCAGCCCGTGTGTGTTGTGCTTGATCTTTTGTCATTGTTGTCACAGTGGTGGAACCTTCTGTTTCGTCTACTGGTAGTCCATATACGAACGATTCATCATAGGCTTCTCAGTCCTCTGCTGAACCCCAGCAGCCCATCGCTTCCGAGTTTCCCGACGGGGGACCGGTTCTGTCTGAGCAGCCCTTTGGAGGACCAGTTGAGTTCAATTGGCCCTTTTTCGACCCTTGGTTTGGATTGGGAGTAGGGGAAGATTTCCCTCCTCTTACATTGGGTTCGCCTTTTATAGCTGCTGTTATTCCTCCTAGTCCTCGCCGTCTATTACGAGATCTAGCAGCAGGTTCAATATGAGTGATTCTCCTAGCAAGGAAATCCCCACGTCTGGTGAAGATTACCAGTTATTCCCTCGACAGTTATTTCCAGAAGACAACCCTGAACCATCTGTTATGTCATCACCCAGTCCCTCATTACCAGCAGGGTATAGATCCTTGGGTCATATTATCGCCACCGCTGCCTCTATGGGGGTATCAGCTCCTTCTACGAGGCCGGTTGTTCCTTCATTGGGGATGTCTCCTAAGACACCCATTACGTCATCCCCTCAATTCACTTATGTACCCTCCATGCCCACTATCTGTGTGGCCGCATCTACACCCGCTATTACTACCCAGTCCGTAAGGATCAAATCCCTTCCCGAAGACATCTATATAGCATCGACTATGCCAGAGAACATCTCTCCGGAGGAGTATTGATTTTCCCTGCAACAATCGAACCCCGAGGTTGGACAGTCCTCTCAAGATCCCAACCGTTCGTATTTTTCGCATTATGCACAAGATGGTACACCCGGGTACGTTTTTCCATATCAGTACGATGAGCATGGGAGCCCTTTACGTTTACCTTCTCCTGAGGCTCAACTTCATGCTCAGGGTTTACCGTATAACCAAGCTGGACAGCCTTATAACCCACAAGGACAACCTTTTCAAGGCCAACCTTCGGGCCAGCCTGGCTATCCTTTTGACCCGCAGGGACAGCCCGTACAGGGCTACCCTCCGGGACAGCAAGGCCCATTATACGGTCCGCAAGAACAATATTACAACCCTTCCGGTCAACTCGTGCAGCCTCTCCCTGGAGTCCCACCTGGGCAACCTCAAGGACTCACAGGTCAACCGAGGTACCAACCGGGGCCGGTATACGGTTCTGGGGGGCAAGTCCAACCTTCTCAAACTATGCAACCACAGTATCCTCTCGGTCCCAATGTTGTAGATCATCTAGGACCATCTTATGGTCTTGTTGCGGGTCAAACTGGTTATCAGCCACCACCTAGCTCTGTTTCACCACCAGGCCAACCGGCCAACCCGGCACAACCTGATGTCCCTGCACCAGGCCAACCGGCCCATTCGGCACAACCTGGTGCTCCTCAAGAGCCAGGACAACCTGCACAACCAGCACAACCTGTTTATCTGGGTCACCCTATTCAACCAGGGCATCTCGCTCAGCCAGGTCAGCCTGCTCAACCAGGCTAGCCTGCACATCCTGTCAACCCTGCCCAACAGCCGACTTATTCGATGCCACAGCCAAATCAACCGCGGCACCCTAATTATCAGGCTCAGCAGGGTCCCACCTATCAACAACCCACTCAACCTCAAGGCAGTTACTATTCTCATAGTCAATACTGACCGAATTATAGCCAGCCTCAAGGTTCTAACTATTGCTCTCAACAACCCGGCTACACCTATACTCAGCGGCCAAATCTGCAGACTACTCACACAGGGCCAACATATAATCAGGGTCCATACTCTGGTTATTAAGCCTCGTACGCTGGTTACCAGCAATCGAATCAGGCTGGTTATACACCCTATACCCCCTACAGTCAGAATCCTACTGGACAGAACCCCTGGGGGCAAGGATATTCTCAACCAGCATGGAGTACAGGTACTGATCCTTATCAAAGGGCAGGCATGCCATCCAATCCGCCATTGCCGTTCCTGGCTACCTTGGAATTACTGGATGTTTCGAAATTAACCAATGATCTGATTTTGCACAATCCTTATTGGCCTCCGGTTCCTACCAAGGTGCCCGGTGATTGCCCCAAGTTTGAGGGTAAAGCTGGAGAGGACCCCCAAGCTCATGTGATGACTTACCATCTTTGATGTTTGTCCAACTCTTGGGTGGATGATTCAATTTGTCTATGCCTCTTCTAGCGCACTTTGACTCGTGCTGCTGCTAAGTGGTATATTGAATTATCCCGTGGCATCTTTCAAGATTTCAATACGTTAGCCATGGCTTTTCTGACTCACTTTCAATTACTGGTTCGCTACGAAGCCGGGACGCACCTCCTGAATTCTTTGAAGCAGGACAAAGCCACCCACATTTCTGATCACATTCATGAGTGGCGACGTCGTCGTAGACTGATCAAGTTCCATATACCTGATCAGATACTAACTCATTGGTTCACCACCTCCTTCGTTAACAAAATCGCCCAAGATATTGCTATGGGAGCGTGTGTGATTGAAGAACAAGCCATAACGTGTGCCCAATATCTAGATCTGGTATACTCTCAGTCTGGCATGCTTTATGATATTTTGCCTGATGCTCCACGGTCTGGAACCTCTAAAGCTCCACCTATCCCGGCGGTGGATGGTGTTATTGGTCCCGTGTCTCAGAATTCAAAAAAATCTTCGAATGGGAAGCAGAAGTCCAACTCATCCAATAATTTTGCTCCTCCCGCCCCTTCCGATTCTGGCAAAACTGCGGAGGTTAACGCTGTTTAGGCTAATCCTACGGAAAAAGCCTCCAAAGGGAAAAAGAAGGGCAAAGGAAAATCTAAATCCGACGCCCCAAAGCCAGAGTCCAAACCTCGTACCGAGGACGGTTCCCAACGTAAACCGAAGTATCCCTGCCTTATCTGTGAAGGAGATCATTACACCAAGGATTGTCCACGACGATCTGAGGTTAGTCAACTTCTAAAAGGCTCCAAAGGGACTCCGGCAGTTCTTAAAGAACCGTTCCCGTCTCAGCAGACCCAGATGGTTGAACAGCCTTCACCATCTGCACCATTTGGGTCCCAGGTCTTTATGATGAATGGTGCTGCACCTATATCTATTGCTACGCATTCGAAGGATTACAACGAATCGCGTTAGGAACCTGGGAAGGGAGTTGTGGATGGCCCACCTCCCCCACCTGTCTCCGGTTTGTTGGAAATTGAGAAGCCTATTGCTGAACCTGTTGTGAAGCCACCTTCTAAAGGTGTTCTACGAAGATCTTCCTATAATATGAATGCCCGTGCCGCTCAACACTACAATATTGTTGAGGATTTGGCACAGGCACCTTCTGCTATTTCTGCATTGGAAGTTCTTCAAAGTTTCCCTTCGCAACGGAAAGCTCTATTTTCTGCAATCGGTGGAATCGATCCCGCCGATTCTAGTCTTCTCACCTTCGACTTAGAAAATTTCACCCCCCGACTTCCACATTAGATCGCTCTTGTTATTCAAGTCGGGATCAACGGTCTTAACATCCATAGGGTCGTTGTGGATGAAGGTGCCTCTACCTGTGTCATGTCGTCCGCCTGTTGGAAGGCCATTGGCTCTCTGGCTCTTTCATCATCTTCCAATGCCCTAGAGGCATTCGATGGTCGGGAATCCAAACCCCTGGGTGTTCTCGAGATTTTACCGATTACGTTACAAGGGAAGATAGTCAACGTAGAAGTAGAAGTAGTTGACGCCAAGCTTAACTACAATATACTTCTCGACCGCAGTTGGACTCACGCCATGCTATGCGTGCCATCCACCATATTTCGACTTCTTAAGTTCCCTCACGAGGGAAAAATCATTACAGTGGATCAGTTGTCTTTCTTCACCTCCACCTCCGAGAACAACGTTCTATACGTGGATTAGATCCCAAATCCCCCTGACAGTGTAGGACCCGGCCTCTTCAAAGACCCCGTCCTCATGGGTATTTTTCCCGCGCCACCATCGCACACCGCTCAAGTTAATATGATCTCTAGGTCTGATGACCCATGGCTCATCCCTTCACCTGAGCAGGTGACTGATTTTGGAGAATCGATGCCATTAATTCTAGTAGAGATTAGTTACTGTGAAATCGCTGCCGCATCTGATCCTCCTCCTCCTCAACATGCTCCTTTGAGCATGGCTTTAGATGTCTACTCTCAATCCCCCTGGCTCGGTCAAGCCAACTCGCCTGATCCTCTTAAGGAGATTTTTCCTTCTGACGAAGCCATTATTGAAACAATGTCTCTTGAGGAGCTGCCTTGGACCGATACTCATCATCGTTCCTCCTTTATGCCCAGCCTGGGGGCAATGTCAGATTTTCTAGAGCGTTTTCCATCTCAGGTTCCCACTCCACCTCTTTAGATGCCCATATTGACACATGAGGTGCTTTCAAAGGGAAAACTGAGCAACATCACTCAAACCATTCCAATCAACATCTCCGTTAAACCGCAGATAGTTGAGAATATACACGTGGGAGTGACTTGTTCTCCTGATGAGATACAAGTTTATACTGATCTTTTTCGAGAATTCAGAAACGTGTTTGCTTGGTCCTATGAGGAAATGCCCGGGATTGATCCTAGCATAGTAGTGCACGAGATTCCTACCTATCTTGGTGTGAAACCCGTGTGCCAACGCCTACGCCCGGTGCATCCTCGCAAAGCCGATGCCATTAAAGCAGAAGTTGAAAAACTTCTGAATGCGGGTTTCATTTACCCGATTCCCCTCACAGAATGGGTTTCAAATATCGTCCCTGTAGATAAGAAACAGGGTACTATAAGGGTATTTGTTGATTACTGTGATATTAATCGCACCTGTCCTAAGGACAACTATCCTACTCCCTTCATAGATCAAATCATCGACGAATGTGATGGGAGTGAGATCTATTTCCTCATGGACGGTTTTTCCAGGTATAGTTAGATAAATATTTTACCTGCCGATCAACACAAGACCGCATTCATCTGTCCGTGGGGTACCTTTGCCTATAAAAATCTCCCGTTCGGCTTCAAGAACACTGGAGCTACTTTCCAGCATGCTATGTCTTACACGTATCATGACATACGCCATATCATTCAACCTTATCTGGACGATTTGCCAGCTCACTCAGCTCGGCGAGAGGACCATCCTGAGCACCTCTGCCAGATTTTCCTTCGTTGTAGATGCTATAATATCCGGCTCAATCCTCATAAATGCGTCTTTTGCGTGGATTCTGGCCGTATTTTGGGGTTCATAGTCTCCAAGGATGGGATTCACCTCGATCCCCTAAAGGTCGAGGCCATTGTCAATCTCCCATCACCCTTTTCGTTGTATCAATTGCAGACTTTGCAGGGAAAAGCTAACTTCCTACGACGCTTTATACCGAACTACGCGGAAGTGGCCAAAGGATTCATGCATTTTTTAAAGTAGAACGTTCCCTTTCATTGGGACGACATTGCTCAACAATCCTTTGAGAAGCTTAAGACATTACTTGTTAATGCTCTATTGCTTCGGCCTCCAAACTATCACCATGATTTCACTCTATACTTGGCTGTCGCCTTTAGCACCATAGCTATGGTTCTGGTGTAGGATGACGATAATGGTAATGAACATGTTGTTTACTATCTGTCACGAAATCTTCTCGACACGAAAATGCATTACGCTCATGTCGAGAAGCTCGCTTTAGCAGCTGTACAAGCTGTGCAACGTTTCTGCCACTACATCCTGCTGCGTACCTTAACCGTGGTTTCGGATTGCAATCCCATGACATATATTCTTTCTCGAAAATTACTGGGGGGAAAATACTCCAAATGGATCGTTATCCTTCAGGAGTTCGACCTAGAGTTTACTACTGCTAAGTCAACCAAATCACTGGTTTTCACGGATCTCATTTGCTCCCTCCCGATAGACTCCCCCCCATCTCATCTTGAAGAACATATTACAGACGAAACCATCTTCCTTATCAACACCTGTGACCCATGGTATGGTGATATTATTGTGTATCTTCAGACATCAACCTTCCGCTCTGAGTTTACAAAATATGCTCGATGTCGGATTCAGCATTAGTCTCAACCCTACCGCATTGTAGGAGATACATTATACCGGGTTGGAGTAGATTCGGTGCTTCGTCGGTGTTTGACTCTGGAAGAGGCCGAAAGAGTCTTAAATGACTATCACAGTGGCGCCTGTGGCAGTCACATGTCTAGATATGCCACTGCACAGAAGATTCTGCGTGCGAGTTACTTCTGGCCGTCAATCTTCAAATACTGTATTGTTGTAGTTCGCAAATGTCACGCGTGCCAAGTTTTTTAGCGCAAGATGCGCGCACCACTCCTCCCTCTGCATCCTGACATTAATGTCGGCCCTTTCGCACAATGGGGCATATATTTTATGACATGTAACCCTCATTCAGCTGGGGGGCATGCATATATAATCGTCGTTGTCGACTACTTTACTAAGTGGGCCGAAGCGATGCCTACACTAGCCGCCGATGGTAAGACAACTGCCCAATTTATCTTCAACCATATCATTGCACGTTTTGGGGTCCCTCAGGCCATTTTTACCGATCATGGTACTCACTTTCGAGATTACAAGATGGCCGAGTTGACATCAAGATTGGGCTTACGACACGATAGCTCAATGCCATATTACCCCCAGGAAAATTGCCAGGTTGAGGCTGTGAACAAATTTTTGGTCACAATGCTTCAACGGATAGTTGGTATTCATAAACCCAGTTGGCATCTCCAACTGTTCTTAGCTCTATGGGCATACCGGACGTCAGCAAAGAGTGCAACCAGATTCACACCATTCCAATTGGTGTATGGTCTGGAAGAAACTCTTCCGGTTGAGTGCGAAATTCCTTCCTTAAAGTTGGCTGTGGAACTTTTGCCCGATACTTCTCCTGAAGAAGAGCGTCTCTTGTATTTGGAACGGTTGGATGAAACCCGCCGCTTGGCTGCTTTAGTTATTGAGGCACAGAAAAAGCGGGTCAAAGCACACTTTGATCAATCTGTCTCTCCACGTTCCTTTGTCGAAGGGGACCTTGTCCTCCTATACGACCAAGCGCACGACAAACTCGGGGTAGGAAAGCTCCAACCCATGTGGCATGGGCCCTATATAGTAAAACGAGTATTGAAAAATGGGGCTTATGAGCTCATTGATTATGAAGGAGTTCTGTTGGCGCAGCCTAGAAATGGGCTGTACCTTAAGAAATACTACGCTTGAAGTTATTTTTAGTGTGGTGTGTGTACATAGGTGTGTATATTCATTTGTGTGCATGTGTGGTGTGGTGTGCGATGTAAGCGTCTTTCTGCTGATCGGGTCTTCCTGATTGTGCAGATGTCCATTACTCCATTTGTGGGTTTCGCGGATGGTGCCTCCCGCAGTACCAGGAATCTGTCTTCGGCAGCCTGGGTAATCTATGATCCTGCTGGTGAGTTGGTTAACCTACAAGGTGTGTGTCTGGGTCTTGCTACAAATAATATCGCGGAATATAGTGTTGTATTGGAATTATTAACCGAGGTTGTGGACCTCGGCATTCGTGAATTACTTGTGTATCTAGACTCACAACTTGTAGTATTACAACTTAACGGGCATTATTCAGTAAGAAATCCATCCATTTTACGTCTGTATTTGCGTATTCGTTTGCTGGAAAGAAATTTTGACTATATTACATATCAACACATACCCAGACATATGAATACATTAACAGATGCAGTAGCTAATTTGGTTTTAGATAGACATTTGCGCAATTTATAAAACATCATCACATGTGAGAAGATCCATCCAGAAATAGGTATGTATATATATATGTGTCGAAATGTTTACATAGTGTGCATCACATAAAATCAAAAATATACATGTTCATCTTAATACATCCGGAGACGACATGTCTCTCAAAAAATATGCATGAAAGAAGCCCTAGGTGTCTAATCCGCATGGTGCTCGTGGTAACATGCTACCGCGCGCACTAAGTGTCTCAGTAATTGGTGCAGGCGATTGGGCACCCCCACAGTGTGTCGCTGGTATGCTAGCGGAACATCTGCTAGCCATGCATAGTCTGGGATCCCCCAGGCAATGCCCTCCAGGTTCTGAATCAGTTCACCTCCCTCGCCACCCTCAGCCTGAGGGTCATGATCAGCATGGGTTCTCCGCGCAATGGGCGACATGCCCGCGGGTCTCTCTGGGCCGACATATGCATACACATAACAACTGTTATTAGAACGGACATGTATTACCAAAAAAAAATCATAAAACATAAAAATAAAAAAGAGAGGTCATACCCAACTCTTCATCCCAGTCATCCCCCTCCGGGAGCGGAAGGTCTGGGTCTCCGGTGAAATCGGTCCCGGCATAGGGCCAATCCTCGACCACGATCAGCTACCGCCGTAACCATCCAAAAAACTCCGGCCTCGAGGACATACGGTGGCCTCCTCCGGTCGAAGCCGATTGCTACCCAACGAACCATCCTCGGATCTTGTGGTACCCGGCTCGGCTACTATGGCCCCTTGGCCGCGGAAAGATAGGTAGTCGTTACAAGATGAATGACACCAAGATGGAGCGAAAGTAGCCAAACTATTTTAGTTTGGCACCCTTACTTTGTGTTGTCTTTTCATATTTGTTGTCACTATGATGGCCAATCAAACAATGTGGGGCTCATACACTCGGAAAGCTAGAAAGTTGAGCTTCGGGTAACTATGAGGGCTTTAATCCTGCTGACCCGCGTAATGGTGTATAGCACTACTCTAAGTGCTAGATCCTCATGATGTGAATGTCTACCTTTAAAGCTTCTTGATCAGTTCGTGCCCTTGGGCACATCCTCGCCATTACCTACTCCCATTTTTTCGCCAGGATAGCTGCTCCACATCAATATGGTCACTAGACCTCTATGCGACGATCGATTATAGTATACGTCAAAAACCTCCGGTTCAACACCTGGTCTCGAAGCTTGAACACTTGTTCATTTTTGTCCCATGTGCGGCTGGGTACTATGGAAAGCTCGGGTTGAGCTCGTAAGCAAAGGTGTCGAGGAAGAATTTCTTAAGCCCACAATTCTTGAGGGCATTCATACAAGTTTCATTCTCCATGGCTAATTCATCCTCTTCGCCATGCTCTCTCTCTTTCCATTCGATCACCATTGTACTCGATTGCCTGCATCAACATGGTCAAAAACCCTTAGTTAGATCTCTGTCATGCTTGGAAATCCATTTGAATCACTCACAAATCAGAAATTTGAAGCGGAAAACTAAATTGCGCCATTGGCACAACTATTTTCCTAAGAGTCGTGCTAGTTTGCGCGAGCCCTTTGTATACAAAATGCCATTGGCGCGGGTCCGTGCCCGATACCTGCGCCAATGGGCGGAGCCCTAAAATTGCAAAAATCTTCCACAGAAGTCTAATGTGCAATGGAAAAATTTTAAAAATGGATTAAAATGGAGTATAGGGAAGCGCCTCTTACCTAGAACGAACGGGAATCTGAATGGTAGCTTGGATCGCCGTACCGCTCGTCGGGTCGTACACAAATGGCCCATCGTTGTTTCCAATGAGGTAAATAGTAAAAGTAATTTTGTTTTTACCATTTGAGACTTATTTATAATTTTTTGAAATCTATATAGGTTTTAAAAGTCATTTTTATTAATATTTTAATATATTTTGTCGAAAATGGATTTTACACTTGCCTTTATGTGCAGCAACCGGTTTTTACGCAACTTAAACGGTGACACGAGTTGTATTTTATACTTTTTCGGACTCGGTACATACACAAAAAAGTCATTTTGGAGTCATCTTTCAGCTCTTTTCTAACTCTCTAAACATGAAAAGATTGCCGAGGCCCTTGTCGTTTTGATCTTGTTAAAGTGGCCACGAAACGACATCTACCTAGTATATGTTTACCCCTTTTCGGGCTGGGATAGATTATTTACAAAAAGGAATACCCTAGCCTATCACGACTAGGAAGCTTTCTCAGACATAGTTTTCTACCTTTTCGGATCTGAGCAACTATTTATGAAAAGGGACCTTTGGAGTTTACTTTTCTGCTGTCTTTTCAAACTCTCTAAACATGAAAAGACGCCGAGTTCTTCCTTTGTCAGACTCGTTAAACCCTGATGACATTGGATTCGCCGTAATGACGCATGCCTGGAAATAAATTTTTCCTAGGCTCGTTAAATGTACTAGGATGGATTCGTCCGAAGGACGGACTTATATCACAAGCATATGCTATCCCCTTCAAGCTTGTTATCAAAAAATAATTGGGGTACTCGCCAGCAATGGTGGGGAAAAAATGGAACCAACATCATTTTCGTGTCGGCAGTATGTCGCTCTTGAACATGGCACTTGTCTGCATTCGTGTCGGGTTGGGGAAATCTCATCTCATCTTTCACTTGCCTCCATGGGTTTGGGTAATCCCTTTTGACCTCTCATCTGCCTTTTGCCTCATCGACATGACCTTTGAACTATTGATGTCAAATACTGCCAAACTCATTGTCATGCCCCCATATGTTCAAGAGAAGTTGACCTCTGCAAGTACCAACCTTCCTCTGATTCTCATCTGATCATGATTCACAAAGAGATTATGTTCCTCTATCTCGCGTCGATGATATGGGAAACACTATGGCCCACCCTTGATCAAGGTCACTTCCTGTTGACTTCAGCTCATTATCCAGGAAGCTGATCTAGAGACTCCCTTCTGGTACCTTGGGGCCTGCATGCCTCAATGGCATGTTCTTCATGTTCGACGTGAGGTTTTCATCATTAGCCTCCGATCGAGTGATTCTATGGGTGTTCGATGCCAGCTCATTAATTCACATGCCGTAGATTGTACCTGTAGTACGTTGAGGGCCATTTTCATTATTGGTGGTTCCTCTCGCATATGTTAACATCTTTCCTCATTGGATGGTAATCAGACGATGTTCTTGCATGTTCGACTTCAGCTCACTTATTCACATGCTTTAACTTGTACTTTGTTCAGGTCGAGATGGAGCGCAAGACCCTAGATTCCTATCTGTTATAATCCAGGCTACGATTTTGTTGATTATTATGATTAGTTACATGACTCACTGATTGGATGGCTGTGACCATACCAACGTCTATTTATCGATCCTTACTGGATGGCTGCATCCATGCCTTGGATCTGGATTATTGTATACTCTGTTATGGATGGTTGCGCCCATACCATGTATATATCATGTATTTGAGACATCAGTTGTACTTCATCACGCAGGTTTTTTGACGGCAGAGTTTTCAGTGGGACACATTCTCGTAAATCATTTCACCCCTCTCTCTCATTCGGGCCTCATACTTTAGGGGGCATCTGTTACATAGAAATTTGTCACCATCCCTGCCATTCCCCATCCCGCACATTGGAGGGCTCATTCCATGACATGTGATCAGAGACAAGACTTGAAAACACTTTCATGACATCCCTCTAAACATGACCTTTCATTGCCGTGAAGACATCTCTTTGCAAAAAACCCTAAAAACACCTCTTTTTTCATTGGTGCGGGTAGCTAGTTCAGTACCCGCGACAATGGGGAAAATCACCCGCCAATTGGCGCTCTATCCGAGAGTCACACTCATGCCAGCCATTTTGAGGAGTGTTTTTAAAAAATAAATGGCGGAAGTTTCATCCTAAAAAATTCCTGGACAGCTATCTATCTTGAGTTGGGAGGTTTGGCTACGGGTTTCCATAGAGAGAAAGTTGTTTGCCACCTCTCATGGAAGCTTCCTTGATGATAGGGCCAATCCCATGATTATAGGGATCCCAACTCCCCTTCCTCCATCTATAAAAGCTTGCTCATCTCCTTTGCAAGCTAATCTCCAAGTTCCCAAGAGCCTAATGCTGCAAAAGCCTTGATTTATTCCCTTGAGGCCAAATCCAAGCAAGGAGATCATTGTCAAGTATCCGAAGAGAGAGGCTTGTCCCATCCCTGACAGGCTTTATCGAGACATGTTCTACTGACGACCCGCCGAAGGAGAATTCAGCGTCGGAACTATGGTTGTATTCTTCTTTGATTGATTAATAATAAGCGACTATTGGTTATGGTTCCACTCTTGTTGTTAATTATGATGATGAGTTATGTCTTTTCCGACTGACATATAGTTGCATATACTAGATTTTATGCTTGCGTTTGTTTTGTTTCTTGCGTGTGAAAGTGTCCGATCATGGAGATCGTGAGGATTTGATCTGTAGGAGCAAAGGAACGGGAGCACCACCTCTTCTACAAATAAACGACAAGTTCCGGGTAAAAGCCTTCATCGCTGATTTGGATTTTCTTTGCAATTAGGAACGTGTACTATAGTGTGAACGATTGTTGCTAGAGTTGATGCGGGCTAGTAGGGATCGCTATGTCTACAGAGGGGAGATTAACCTCTTCAACGGTAAGGCCTAGGCATCTTACTCTACTTGAATCAAAGGAATATAAATCTTTATAAGGTCTAGTTACCTCAAGGCCTAGTTCTTCCATGATTAATTTAGGCATAAGGTTATGTGATGCCCCTTAATCAAGCATGGAATTGTGAAAAATGTTATCATGGATGTTCAAACTGATGTAAAATGGAGGGGTATTTCCTTCTTGAAATTTTTCTTCAATTTTAGGACCAAACAAAAGCTCTGGTGTATCATCATTTAAGTTAACAGTATCATGAATTTATTCTATGTTTAGAGCTTTCAAAGCTTGACATCTATATACCTTTTGAGTGACTAACTCAGTGAGTGGGACAGGGATTTTAATTTTGGAAAATTCACTCTCTAGGTTGAAGGGAATCTGATTTTTCAAAACGTTTGATTTAGCCTTCTTAGTCACTGATTCATCAACAAAATTAGCTTGCTGATTTCTACTATTTATAGCAGCTAAAATGGTTTTTTTAGGAGCATTGGTAGAAATACTGGTATCACTGAATTTTTATTTGTTTTTCATTGATTTGGGTGTTTTTCCCTTGTTTAAGTGTATCATCGTACTTGTTTGTTATTTCTGTTTTCTTTTTGGTGGTGTTTGTTGTTTTTGGCGGTATCGGAAGATTTTGTTCTTGAGGTTCCAGTTCTTTTTATGTATGAATGTATTTTTTAGGTGATCCTATTATGGCATTTTCAAAGTTTGGTTCATAGTATTCATTTTCTTGTCTTCTATCCTCATAGGGTGTATATAGACCTTGTTTTCTTTCATAAATAAAATCAGAATCCTCATTTCTTACTCCCAACATGTTCATGTGTTCATCCTCTGTTTGTTCATTTGTTTCTTCATCCTCATTAACATAATTTTCTTGGAAATGAGGTCTGATCTGTTGATCAGCATCTCTTTGTCTATTCTGAGGTTGATTTCTCCTAAAGTTCTGATTAGGCCAAATTGGGCATCACGAGAGAGGTGAATGGTGTTTAGGACTTTTATCCAAACTTTTTTACTTTTCTGCTCTCTAAAACCTGAAAACTTTCTTTAAAGTAACTTTAGTGTATACACGCTGGATATCATCATAAGCTAAGCGTATAAAAAGATCTAATTATGCCATTAAATCTTCACTTATATCAGTCCATCATTCATTCATTATATGTTCAATAAAATGTAAACATGTGCAGTAAGAACAGAATAAATCATCACACATAAGAAACACACATGAAAACCAGGATTTTAGGTGGAAACCCAAGTCGGGAGAAAACCACCGCTGTCGTTGTCTCGGCCTTCAATATTTTATTATAGAGAAAACATCTTACAACATATGTGCTGGCGCAGCCTCCTACCAGCACGCAGGCACCCACCTGCGCTCGTTTACCAGCCTCTCCTGGAAGGGAGCTACGACCCCCTGCTCTCATTTACTAGCCTCTCCTAGAAGGGAGCTACGACCCCTTGATCTCGTTTACCAGCCTCACCTAGAAGGGAGCTACGACCCCCTGACTAAAGGCAACAACCCTCAGCTCCACTATGGACCACGTTTCATCAATTTTCACACTGGATCCAACCAACTTCAATAGAGCACAACTTGCAGGCCTTGTTTCATCAAATTTTTAGACTGGACCCACTCCACACATTTAAGCTCAATCATACAACCAAATTGATATAGACATCTCAGAACTATAGAATACAGAGCAGTAACTTAGCAGAACAGATCAGACATTTCATACCCCATGCTTCAGCAAACCCTAGTTTGCATACGCGCTTTTCTTCCACTGATCCCGCATATATACGCACCTTCTACCATACAAACCTGCGTATACTTATGTACATATTATAGAGATAATTTTACTGCGCATACGCGCTTTCTCTTCAGCGAATCCGCGTATATACGCGCTTCTTATGCGGCAAACTAGCGTATGGTTCTTCAGACATTTAGGTCATTGCAATTCTTCAGAACAGACACATCACATAGATTTTACCCTTTACGTCAGCCAGATGTTCGCCTCATCTCAGATCTAATCATTCCATAAACAGATGTAGCAAATACATTTCAGATCTAGATTCCCTTCTTCATCATTTTCTTCATAGGTGCTTTATGGAGTCAGATATATCATTCAACTGTAACCCTTTCCATTCAGATATCGCCCGGAGAAGTATTCAAGCTCGGACATCATCTTGCACCCACACTCATAATTTGCACAATGAATTTCTTCTCTTTATATAGGTTTACCCTTTTTCAATACCATGAGCCAAAACCACATTACTTTCGATGGTATTCCTGGACGGGGTCATTTAGATGAATCATTACCCAATACAATGGGTAAATACCATGGAGGTTACCCCTGGTTTTTCACTTTAAGAGCGCTTTTGCCCATACGTGACTTGGCACGTTATTACCCGCGTGCATACGCGACTTATCCTAGAAAAAACCGCGTATTCCTTGAGACATACTCTTTTCATCATAGATCTAGCACATATTGAGTTCCTTTCTTCATTACCTTCTGTACTTTCTGTAGATACATCAGATTTACATCATTTAACAGGTTCATCAAGTAGGTTTCCATCATCTTCATCAAGTGGATTGCCATTCAAGGACATCACTCTATCAAGTGGGTTGCCATCAAGGACAACACTCTGCAACATATTACCAACAATCTCCCCCTTTGGACTTGATGGCAACCACGATGGTGTTTGATCACTACAACAGATAGATACATTAAGAACATAATGATACCATGTCACTCTCCTCATTCTTTGACACCATTCTTTTCCTTTATTCAAACACCATATCACTCTCCCCCTTTGACATCAAGGGCAAAGGGCTGATCAAAACCAGCACAAGGTTTTTCTCCTCATATAGAAGGAAGCGTTCTGCAGATCTGATGTACACTGAAGTGACCAAGCTCCCCCTGAGCTCATGCTGAATCTTCAAATAGATTTTTCAATGAAGTACATGATTCTATGACCTTCCTATCACCAAAGACTCATACTTGCATCAAAGATCCAACCAAGTGGATTTACATAGGAGACTCAAGTACCCAACCAAGTGGATTTACATATTTTGACTCAACTACCCAAAAAAGTGGGTTTACAAAATGAACAAGTCCTTATATGACTGTATATTACAATTTTACACCATAGGTCTCAACATGACCTTTTCATCAAATTACAAATATGACTTGTCATGAACAATACCCGAAAGACCTCAAGAGAGATCATATATCAGAATCATCATAATGCCAACAGTGCATTATACATAGCAAGGCTAGGGCTCCCCCTGAAAATGTGCATCGAAACATCCTTTCCATATGACCAAGGTTCCTCCTTAGCTTGTGCAAACTGAACACCTTCAACAGCAAGTCATCGGCAAGAATCTCTGCATGATCTGTCCTTATCTCTAAATTATAAGACTTTCATCTCAGCAACGAATACTCTTCATCAAAAATAAAACAGGACTCATCCATAATATTCAACATAAGAAACCATGTACCATTTCATTAGCATGAGTATAACCAGAATAATGCTAACAATACAATCATTAGCAGTCAGAATGATGCTCCCCCCGAACCTCTGCTCCTGATCTTCAACTGTCATCCCAATTCTCTTATCATTAATGCATACGTGACTGTGTCTGATGGAACTCGTGTGTATACGTGACTTTTGTTCATTGAACCCGCGTATGGAAAGTGAAGCATAGAAACTTTCACATTTCTTCATCTCCCCCTGAATTTGTCTTTCCTGTACCTGTCTTCTTCATTTCAGATGCTTTGTCAGAAATACATATAACAAGAATAATCAAACAGTACTGAAAAATGTTGACCTTCAACCAAAAATGTTAGCAATTGTCCATATGCAGATGTATGTTAATATACTCGCGTATATACGCGACTGTGTTTCATCAAAACCGCATATTCAATTTAATCTTCTGAATTTAAGCAGATTTGTTCTTTTGACTGGCAGAGACTACTCCCAGTTTCTTTCTTAGATACTCGAAAGCTTCCCTGGGCAGAGGTTTGGTAAAGATATCAGCAAGTTGTTCCTTGGAAGGAACATACTCCAACTTCACCTTTTGTTCAAGCACTTGTTCACGTAAGAAGTGATACTTGATGGGAATGTGCTTGGTCTTTGAATGCATAACAGGATTCTTTCAAATACTGATGGCACTTGTATTATCACACTTAATGGGGACAGGAGGTGTACATTTGATTTGAAAATCTTGTAAGGTTTGCATCATCCAAAGGAGTTGTGTGCAACAAGATGCGGCTGCCACATATTCTGCTTCTGCTGCAGATAAGGCAATAGAATTTTGCTTCTTGCTGAACCAAGATACTAACCGGGGTCCCATATAGAATGCACCACCACTAGTGCTTTTCTGATCATCAACACTTCCAGCCCAATCTGCATCAGTGTAAGCATGAAGAGTAAGATCAGCATTTTTTGGATACCATAGACCAGAGTCTTTAGTTCCTTGTAGATATTTGAATATTCTTTTGACAGCCTGAAGGTGAGACTCTTTTGGATTAGCTTGGAATCGTCCAACAATCCCAAATACATGCATAATGTCTGGTCTAGTCCCAGTGAGATAAAGTAGACTTCCTATCATTGATCTGTATTCTGGTTGATTCACCGGGGGAGAATCATCTTGAGAACTGAGATTGCATTCGGTTATCATTGGTGTACTTACAGGTTTGCATTCTTCCATGCCATACTTCTTCAGAATTTGCTTAAGATATTTTGCTTGTGATAGGAATATACCATCTGCAGTTTGATGCACTTGCAAGCCAAGAAAGAATGTTAGTTCCCCAAGCAGGACATTCAAATTCTTCAGCATGACGAGAAGCAAGTACGACTCATAGATTCTTCGTTACTCCCAAAAATGATATCAGTACCATGCTCCAACCCTGATCAAAAGTTTATCATTTTCAACTTTTGTGTATAAGTTTCTATCGAGACCCACTGAAAATCCTTGTTGATGAAGATATTTGTAAAGGCGATAATACCAAGTCCTTGGAGCTTGTTTGAGACCATATAGAGCCTTTTTAAGTCTACAAACTAGTTTTTCATCATTTCCCAAATGAATCCTTCTGGTTGTTCTATATAAACTTATTCTTCTAAATCACCATTGAGAAAAGCAGATTTAACATCCATTTGATAAAATTTGATTTGCTCGAAGCTTGAAAAAGCAAGAAAAATTATTATGGCTTCAAGTCTAGCTACAGGAGAAAATTTTTCTTCAAATTATATACCTTCTTTTTGAGCATACCCCTTGCAAAAAAGTCTAGCTTTATTTCTTATAACATCCCCATTCTCATTTAACTTTTTTTTGAAAATCCATTTAGTTCCAATGACATTTTTATCATGTGGTCTTGGTACCAATTCCCAAGTGTCATTCTTTTCAATTTGATCAAGCTCTTCATCCATGGCTTGCTTCCAACATTCATCTTTGCTAGCTTGATTGACATTGTGTGGTTCAATTGTGGATAGAAGTGCCAGATGACTAGAAGATCCCACCAGGGTTCTCCTTGTTCATACACCTGATTCCTTGTCTCCCAAAATTTGAGACTCAGGATGATTCTTTTGAACATATCTGGATGGAGCTTTTCAGATAGATCATTTTCAGGTTCTTCATTGGATCCACTATCTATATCATTTATATTTGATGTAGAAGGACATAAGTCACCATCATCTTCTTTTGTTGTTTTTTTTTCTTCTTTAGGAGCTACAGAAGACTCATCAATAACAACATCAATACATTCAACAATCTTTCGAAGCCTTTTATTGTAACATGTGTAAGCTTTGCTTGAAGATGAGTAACCAAGAAATATCCCTTCATCCGATCTAGGTTCAAACTTTCCAAGCTTTTCATCATTATTTTTGATAAAGCATTTACTTCCAAAAACTCTAAAATGCTTCACGGAAATTACCATACGAGTTTATATGGATTTTTGTCACTATTTACCCGAACATTAGCCTTGTTGAGAATGTTAACAGCTGTAAATGCTGCTTCACTCCAGAACATGTTAGAAATGCCAGAATCAGCTAGCATAGCTCTAGCCATTTGTTGAATTGTTCTATTCATTCTTTCTGCTACGCCATTTTGTTGTGGAGTGCCTGCTACAGAAAACTGTCTTTTTATGCCATGTTGTTCACAAAATTCAAAAAATTCATTCGATGTATATTCTCCTCCTCAATTAGATCTAAGACACTTGATTTTTAGATCTAATTCATTTTCAACCAGCGCTTTGAAAATCTGAAATTTTTCAAATGCTTCATCTTTGTGTTTGATCAACCCAATCCAACACATTCTAGAAAAATCATCAATGAATAAGATATAGTATTCTTCACCACGTGGTGACTTTTTCCTCGTAGGTCCACATATGTCGGTATGAATGAGTTCAAGAGGCTTACTTGACGATCCTTCCTTGGCATTGAATTGCACTCTGGTTTGCTTACCGAATTGACAGGATTTGCATATGATACTTTCAGGTAGAGAAATATTGGGAAGACCACGAACGGCTTGAAGTATGCTTGCTTTGTTGATTTGACTGCAGCTCGAGATGCCCATGACCTTCTACTCCATATCCAATTTTTAGAAGACTTTCTCCAAGTAACATTGATCTTTGCGGTTTAGTACATACGGGTTGCTTGGATTTCTTTTCCCTTTTATAATAATTTTTACCAATATCGAGATCCACGAACCACACATTCTTTTGAACTAAAGACAACTTCAGTTCCTTGATCACACATTTGACTTACACTTAACAGGTTATGCCTTAATCCATCCACATACATGACATCATTAGCCTTCACATTTTCTTTTAGAAACACGGACCCTTTTCCTTTAATCATAGCAAGAGTATCATTTCCAAATGTAACCTTCTTTTCTTTTTCTGGAGCATTATATGCAAGAAGTTTGCTTTTGTCACCTGTCATGTGTCTTGATCATCCACTATCAATGTACCATTGATTTTCTTCACCTTCTACAAATAACGCTATCCCACAATTTTCAACCGGTATTTCTTTCTTTTTCCACACTTTAGAGCTTGAGGGAACATGTTCTTTTGGCTGGACCTTGCTCCTGCATTCAGATTCTTCATGACCAAAGTTATTGCAATAAGTGCATTCAACTTCGTTTTACAAAGGAGAAAAGTTGTTATAGGTGTTCCCCTTTGGTTCAATATTCATCCTTTTCTTTCTTGCTTCTCTTGTCATGATGATTTTATATGCAACACATTGAACAGCTTTATGACCAAAATTGTGACATGAGAAACATTGTCACTGTTTACCCGAACATGTGCTTTGTTGAGAATGTTTGCTGTTGTAAGCGTTGCTTCTCCCCAGAAAGTGTGAGGTGTTCCAGAATCATCAATCATAGCTCTAGCCATTTGTTGAATTGTTCTATTCATTCTTTCACGCTACGCCATTTTGTTGTGGAGTGCCAGCTACAGAGAACTGTATTTTTATGCCATGTTGTTCACAAAATTCAAGGAATTCATTTGATGTATATTCTCCTCCTCGATCAGATCTAAGACACTTTATTTTTAGATCCAATTCATTTTCAACGAGTGCTTTGAAGCTCTGAAATTTTTCAAATGCTTCATCTTTGTGTTTAATGAGCCCGATCCAACACATTCTAGAGTAGTCATCAATAAATAAGATATAGTATTCTTCCCCACGTAGTGACTTTTTCCTCATAGG